>VVAS01043522.1:1496-12857 GCA_015103295.1 Ptychochromis oligacanthus
CTTTAGCTTTATTCCTCGATAGAAATAAAGGTCGGCATAACAAAAAATGGTTTTATGTTGTAAATACGATTCTTAATGTCTATTTAAAAATACTTCAGGTTTCTAAGTCTAGCAGGCAGACTTTTTTCCCCAGCAATTAGGGTTGTGCAACATGACAACATATGATGATGAAATAAAAATTTCTATCATTTCTTACACAGTATTTATTTCATGGTGTGGCAAAATACACCTTTTACAGCACTATTTTTTCATTATTTGGATGACAGTTTGCAGTCTTATAAGGCACCACATGAATGCAGAAAAAAATGTGTTTACCAGTATGGCAAGTGAGGGTGAGACAGAACTGGGTAGCTCCGAACAGGAGAAGGAGCCCATTCCTACCTCCGTAGCATGGACATGGTTTGGTTATGAAAAGCTTGACACAGACCATAACTGTACCTTTCACACCGCACACCGGTCCCTACGTCAGGCTTGAACACCACAAACCTCTTCTACCACCTACGTAAGAACCATGTGAAAGAGCATGGAGAGAGTTTACGAATGAGAAGCACAAAATAACTGCCAGGTGCTCGAAATAAACCCCAGAGTCAAACTTTAGAATTGCTGCTACAGTTTAAACTTGAATATACAATTTTTACATTTGATATTTTATAGCAATATTTTCATTTGGGTGTAATAATTTGTTTTTGGAAAAGTGTTTTATCTTTATCTTATCTTAATTGAACATTTGCCCAGAAGTCATAAAAAAACAAAGGAGAAATGTAATCACATATGAATTCATACCATTCATTTTTGAGTATATAATTTAAAATGTGAAAAAGATAGTGTCCTTTCCATGTGGTCATTATATAAACTATTAATTCACTGAATTTACAGAAAATGCACTACATGATATATATCGTTATCGGGATATGAGATTTTGGTCATAGCCCTAACAGCAATCAACTAATTGGTTAAAGAACAGGTAAAATTTCTGTGGATAAAGATTTTTTATAGTTAGCCCTAATTTTGTAAGTCCACAAAATGCTGTTATAGGGCTGAAATGATTAGTTAAGTGCATAAAAATATATCTCTTTTTTTTTAGAACGGTTTTTTCATTTAAGTTATTTATCAGGAAATATACTAAATATTATTGGGTTCTAGATTCTCAGTTGCCGGTATTCACCATTTTTGTTGAATTAAAAGCTGAATGTCTTTGTGTTTATGACTTAGTCAAACAAATCAAACAAGGTGAAATCAACCACATCAGTTCTGGTATAATAATAGTACTTTTCACTATTTCACCGTAAATCCAACTGACAGATGTTTTGAAACTCTTCGCAATCACTGGTTACCATCCTAGACTCTTAATTCATGTCCACGTAATTTGTCGAACTGTTGAGACCTCATATAAACTTCAGCTGATTTTGTTTAAAATGAAGACTGCAGATTTTGTCCTGCATCACTTACACTGAAATCACGTTAGTTAGGAATCTCTTCATGGCCACTGTGGACAGAATGAAAAATTACACAGGCCAAAAATGTTTTCAGTACATATGAAATGTGGGTATTGCTTCAAGACAGACTTAAAAAGCCTTTCCTGCTCACTCATGTTGGTAGTGATTTATATTCAAAAATACACTTCCATTACCCATCTGAGTTACTGAAACCACTAAAATTATTTTGTGGCATGTCACTTTTTTTCCCAAAAGGGCATTTTTCATTTACATACATAGCATTATCTACAAAGAGAGTCTGAGTGAAGAACTGATTTTTTAGGAATTCATAATTATTCTTCAATTCTGCCTTCTTAATACAGTAGTACACTCAGTCAAACTTCAGGAACACTTTTAAGTTCACCTTGCCATTCGTGGCACAGAATCTCTGCGAGCTTGAAGGAAAGATTAAGAGCAGAGTGGAATCATAATAAAGGTGACAGAGGATGCCTCGTGGGACACTTCGCTCCCAGGCATGCAGAGGGAAAATCTCACTTTATAATGCAGTTAAATTATTTCACACTCACAAAGCATTTTTACACTGAAAGCTTTAGCCATAAATACAGCACTCCTGGTGTGGCCCCAATTAACAAAAAGAAAATTTGTTGAAAATACAGTAGAAGAGTTATTTTTTGCACTGTAAAAACAATCAAACTAAATTACTATTCATTCAAAGATAATAAGGAATCATGCCACAAGGTTGAAGACTTTTAAGAGTTGTTAGTTAATTGGATGGTTGTGAATAATAAGAACTGTTTGTTTCCAATATCAGTATAAATTTTCAAATATCTTGGTTCTGGCAACTTACTGACATGGAAAATGAAATGGAAACATTTTTTTTTTTCTAAACCGAGAAACAATACTGATTAAAACAGAAAATACAAGATGAAGCTCTGCATCAGCTCTGGATCTTAGAACACATACATATTTGAGTATCATCTGAGCATCTACTCAAGATTAATGTATTGTATGTATTCAAATAGTGTCTTCTCATTTGCAGAGCTCTAACTAAGGCAAACAAAATGCCATGAATGTTTGTGCTGATAGATAAATGCTACACTGCCCACCATTACTCACACTGGCAGTTTCAAATAAGCTGTAGTATACTGAAGTATGGGGGAAGGCTGTGTTAATGCTCATTTGAAATTCTAAGTGGTTTTCATAAAATATTCCAGTTTTCTAAAATCATAAACAACTCTATTTTAATTCTATAAACAAAATACACATATAACACAATGTGTAACTGTGTGTGAATGTATTTACCTGTGTCAGTGTGTGTGTGTGGGGTTGCATATGTCTATTACTCACCCCAGCGTCGTCATGGTGACAATAGTGTACCAGAATGAAGCTGGGATGCTGGTGAACTTGCTGGAGCTGGAGCCCTTCTCTGCGTAAAACATGACCGTGGCAAAGATAATGATGGCCATGGTGAGTGAGAAGAGGAGGAAACCCAGCTCTGAAGCGCAGCTCTTGAGTGTATAACCCAGGATCCGCAGGCCCTGTGAGTGGCGGGAGAACTTGAAGATACGAAACACTCGAAACACGCGCAGTGTCACAAAAGCGCCACTCACATCCTCATTGTTGGTCATCACTAAACCAATGTAGTATGGCAAGATAGCCACCACATCGATGATGCTCATCACAGAGCGCATGAAGCGGTAACGACTAGGCGCAGCAAACAAGCGCAGCAGATACTCCACTGTGAATATCATAACACAGGCCGTGTCCATGCAGAAGAACGCAACAGTGTAGCGTTCGCCACATGGCACATCTTTCTGGTTGGCAGTAGCACCACAGGGGACTGTCTCCACCACATTTGTGATGACTGAGACAGCAATGAAGAACCCAGTGACATAGTAGAAGACCAGGGCCATGGTGGAGGTGTGGGGGTTCTCAAAGGCTCGCCACATGGTCTCTCTGAAGTTCATGTTGGGCAGCTTCAGGTCCATATTTTCTTCCTGATCATCCTGCAGCCGCTCTAAGTTCTCCCTCTTTCTATCCTTGTATTCTTCATAGCAGCAGTCACCAATGATCTCAGGGATAATGCCAAAGAAAGTCAGCTCCTCGTCGTAGGCTGATATGCACTCGTGACGTGGGTAGTGGAGCTTTCCTGTTCGGTAGAAGTTGAGAATGCTTCTGAAGGCATCAGGGTCCCGGTCAAAGAAGTACTCCTTGGTTTCCTCATTGTAAAAGAAATCTTTCTCAGAGCTGCCCAGTAGGGTGTCTGGGTAGCGGTCCAATGTGGTTCTCCAGGTCTGAAAACGACGGCCACTGACATTGAGGATTATAAGTTCATCTTGTTTCTTGCTGTTGTCTCTTGGTGCAACAGGCATAGGGCAGTTGGCCACAGGCATCCAGCCAATGGCTGCAGCCCTGGCAAAGGGGAGCCATGCTGCTACTCCTGTTGCCATTGTGAAACAAAGTCTTGGAATTAGTCTTCCTCACCTTCAGACTTGACTGTCCTCAAAATGATCTGGCATCTGAAGAATAACCCACAATAAAGAGAAAAGATAAAAGGTGAAAAATTAGCAGCAACACATTTAGTGTCCAACCAGCCAAATGATTGATGTTTGCCATCATGGTGCTGTATATACTGTGATGCCTGTTATATCCTGAGTTTCAAAAAATCTTTCCTCTCTATTACATTTTCTGTCACTCTCTGCAGTCTCTTGTCCAAATCTCTGAATCTGCCCAAAATGTCATCCAAGTTGCTAAATGGAAGCACCTAAAGCACAGGGTAGGTAGTACACAGCTAAAGGTGGATAAAATGTTGTGTGAAATTCAAAATCGGATTTCTACCACAAAAAAAAAGTCTACATGAGTTTTACTTAGACCAAAATTAACTGGCTTGTGTGTGAAACAAACGACTCCTCTTTTGTGTCTAAGCCCACATTTGCTCAAAAAGAACAATTGGATGTACAGTGAATACTGTTTAAACACCATCAGCAGCATTAATAAACAACTACAGCGCTTCTTTCTTGAGCAGCTCCATTAACTGCCCTATGGTGAAAAACAGTGACTGCCAAACCTGTTGAATCTAAATAAGGAGGGGACTTGCTTCTGAGTTCTCTATGCGCTGATAACGATATACAATTTTTTTTTTAATTAAATTACATTAATTACATACAATGACCTGAAGATGTTTCTGTACTGACCTATATTTCCTGATGGATTATATGTAAAGAGCTTATGTCTGTGTATGGTCTATTTAAAACGTGACAAAAAGTGGCTCTGTAACGTTTTACACATTAAAAATACTTTTTTCCATGCACGTAGCTGACATTTACTAACTTCTCCAACAAACGCATTTATTCACCTTATATATGCACATTTCGAAATATATCAGCACTTCCAAAGACAAGAACTGAGTGAAAGGGACGGCGAAAACAAATATACTCACCGAAAAGGAGATGGAGTGGAGGAGGGAACAAAATCCCAACTCTTCCAAACCGAGTCGTCAGTTGTAAGTGACAAAGGATGAGCTCGGATCCATCCAGCGAGCTGAGGCAGCGAGCGACACCTCTCTCCTCCTCGGTAGACCGTCAGACTCCGGCACCGAGCAGAGCGCAAAAACGCGACTGAAGCTGCAGAATTAACCACTCAGTGAAACTGTCAGACTCAGAAGAAACGGTCTGTTGATGCATATATTTGACGAATTCTACATCCTGGCTTCTTTGATTCCCCTTCAGTGTTTGAAAAAGTGAAATGTGGTGGAGAGGAGAAGCACGCTTCCTTTCCTTCACCATAAAGTACAATGTGCGACTCGCTCACTGCCAGCTCCGTGTCATCAGTCCTCCTCCCCTCTACCTCACTTTACCATCATTTGTGACAGACTTGAACTCACTTGTCACTTTCAATATTGTGGTGATGCACTGTAAAGCGGAAAACGTGACAATGTGGTGGAGAAAACTGGACTTTATCAATGAACCCACTTTAAATCACTGAAATATGATTAAAGAAAATACCGAGTTAGGTACTATAAACTGTACTGTAGAACTGCAGCCACAATTTAGTAAATAGGCCTTGCACACCAACATTTCATGGGTACATATGACTGGTGATAATAATAACATGTACATTAAACAGGAGTGGAGTGAGGAGATCTAGGGCTGTTGATCCTCTGTTAACATCCATCCTCCCATTATGTGCATTTTTTTTTTTTCATTTTTATATGCTAAGATTGAAGTCTTGTTTAAGATCATCACCTTTCCAGTTTTATTTTTTGTTTTTTAAAAGATCTCGTTAAGGATTAGAAACCTGCCAGAATCTTTCAAAAAGATTCTATTGACTAATTCAAAATGAAACACTAAAAATCAACCCTAGACAAGAATGTAGCAAATGAAATGAAAACCTATTTCCTTATGATTATGTAATCAGACAGCCACACAATGTCAACTCCATGCACACAGAGAACTATTAGTTGCATAAAAACAAGTTTATGCCACTAACATGTTTTATGCCATTTGCCTATATCTACAAATAAATTCTGTGTCATTGTCATTGGTAAATTGGAATTTACCTGTTTGGACTGTGCAGGTATTGTAACCCTTTGGTGCAGCCTGTTTAATGTGTTGGCCTGTTAGCTCAGTAAAGTAAGTGGTGAACTTCAAAGAAAGAGGTTACAAGTTTGAGTCTGGTGTGCCAGATTAGCTTTCCATGAGTTTCTAACTCTTCTCATAAGTGAGAATGTTTTGTTTATTTTAACTGATAAAATTAAGGCTCTGCCCACACATTCATGGATATTTTGGAAAATGCACTCTTTTCTATGCTTGTTGTCCACACGTAAACAGCATTTTATGTCCTGAAAACTTTTGAAAAACTCCTTCCAGAGTAAAGAATGTTATAAACTCCATTTCTGCTTTTATCTGAGGACAAGGAAAACAAGACCTTTTCACGCAAGGTCAAAGGTGTGTGCCTTTATCGCCTTTTTTGACATCTTATTGGCCAACATTTCTATACAGTTAGGGTTATATTGGCACCTGTTCATTTCATAGTTTTTCATAGTCCTTTGCTTTTTCTGAGATATTTTTCAAAACAGTGCTCACGTGGACGGGATTTTTATTATTAGTATTATTTTTATTTTTAAATGAAAGCAGAAAATCCCCATGTAGGTGTGGGCATAGGCTGAAATATAAAATACTTTTTTTTACACAAATTTGGTAGAAGGTCTAAGAAGGACTTCCAGCAGACAGTTAAGTTATGTCCAGACGTTAGCACAGCTTTCATTTTGGAACTATTTTTTGACCAAGACTAAACATCAAGAAAAGAATGTCAGCTGACAGTTATTCAATTTCAGTTCAATTTCAAATATTCTTGAAATGATATTTAATCACATTTTTGCACCTAAGAGCTTCTTCAATAAGAAGCAGGTAGGATAGAGGTGGCAAAAACACATCCAACTTTAACCAAAGATACTGGAGTTTGACTCTTGCATGAGACCACTTTAAACTTTCATTTTTACTAATGGTAGGTGACATTTTGGCATATACAGTGGCTTCAGAAAGTATTCAGACCCCCTTCACTTTTTTCAATTTTGTTGTGTTGCAGCATGATGCTAGAATCGTTTAAATTCTTTTTATTTTCTCAATAATCTACTCAGTACCCCATAATGACAAATTGGAAACTGGATTTTAGGATTTTTTTTTTGTAAATTTATTACAGAGAAAAAACTGAAATAGTACTTAGTTGAAGCACCTTTGGCAGCAATTACACCTCGGGTCTTTTTGATTATGATGCAGCCAGCTTTGCACACTGGGAAGGGGGATTTTCTGCCATTCTTCTTTGTAAATCCTCTCAAGCTCAGTCAGGTTGGATGGGGACTGTAAGTGGACAGCCATTTTCAGGTCTCTCCATGGAGAGATGTTCGATAGGTTTCAAGTCAGGGCTCTGGCTGGGCCACTCAAGGGCATTCACAGAGTTGTCCCTAAGCCACTCCTGTGTTGTCTTCACTGTGTGCTTAGTGTCATTATCATGTTGGAAGGTGTCCTGAGCACTGTGGAACAGGTTTTCATTGACGATTATTCATTTCAATTCAATTCAATTTAAGGGTCTTTACCCTAAAATATAAAGCGTCTTGAGGCGACTGTTGTTGTGATTTGGCACTATGCAAATAAAAGTGAATTGAACTGAACTGAATTGAATTCACTAATATCTCTGTACTTTTCTCCATTCAGCTTTCCCTCAACCCTGACCAGTCTCCCAGTCTTTGCTGCCCAAAAACACCCTCACAGCATGATGCTGCCACCACCATGCTTCACTGTTGGGATGTGATGAGAAGTGCTTGGTTTTCCTCCAGGCATAACATTTAGAATTGAGGCCAAACAGTTCAATCTTGGTTTCATCAGATCAGATAATCTTGTTCCTCACGGTCTGAGAGTCCGTCGGGTGCTTTTTTGCAAACTCCAAGTGGGGTTTCATGTTTTTTACACTGAAGAGAGGCTTAAGTCTAGTCACAGATCAGTGGAGCGCTGCAGTGATGGTTGTCCTTCTGGAACTTAGTCCCATCTCCACACAGGATCTCTGGAGCTCAGTCAGAGTGACAATCGCACTCTTGGTCACCTCTCTCGCTAAGGCCTTTCTCCCTCACTTACTCAGTTTGACTGGGTGAAGAGTCCTGGTTGTGCCAAACCTCTTCCATTTGAGAATTATGGGGGCCATGTGCTCTTGGAAACCTTCAGTGCAGCAGAATTTCTTTTGTAGCCTTCCCCAGATCTGTGCATTGCAACAACGCTGTCTCTGAGCTCTATAGGCAGTTCCTTTGACCTCATGGCTCTGATATGCATTGTCAGCTGTGAGGCCTTCTATAGATAGGTGTGTGTTTTCCAAATTATCATCAATCAGTTTAGTTTACCACAGGTGGAATCCAATCAAGGTGTAGAAACATCTCAGCAACATCAAGAGAAATGGGAGGCACCTGAGCTAAATTTCAAGTGTTTTTACAAAAGGTCTGAATATATATGTAAATGTGAATGTAAATTTCAGTTTTTTCTTTTTAATAAGTTTACAAAACATTCTAAAATTCTGTTTTCAGTTTGTCATTATGGGGGTACTGAGTGTAGATTAATGAAAAAAAAAAAGAATTTAAATGGCTGCAGCATCAGGCTGCAACATAACAAAACTGAAAAAAGTGAAGGGGGTCTAAATAGTTTCCGAAGCAACTGTAAATGCTTCTTAGCGATAGGACAAGACTATGTTTTGGGTTAAAATACACTCTTTCATAGACTGTAGATGATCATAGTTACCCTTATTTCTCACTTCTACAAAATAGGGGAAGGCACAAGAACCAACAAGTGCACGTGCAGCAGGTTTTATGTGACATCAAGAGTCGTGTATGAAATTATTTTGCTTTTGAGTCAGATGGTCTGGGACAAATTATATAGACAATCAGCCAGGATGCAAGCAGTGACACAGAACTTCTCTAACTGATCTGCAAACACTTCAAGCATATCTAAGCAGCTTAGTAACAGGACTGAAGATGTTTTCACTGAATCAATGATGAGTTCAGCTCTTCATGTTAACAAAATGTCAAGATCTTCCACACAAAATTTTAATGGTATCTTGTTTGAGCTTATGAAGTGATAATAACATTAGCAGCTGACTGTCATTGATATTCAGATATCAGGTATAGCATTTCTGCATCTTCATAGTTGGGTGTGCAGATTTTAGGACTCTTATTTTTTTTTTAAATAAAAGAGTTATTGTGAAACACGTCCATTTGATTAATTTAGTTTTGTTATTGAAATTGGTAGTAAGAATTTTAGTGTGTTGTTATCAACACCTTTGTTTTTACATTTGCTCTCAGCTTGGGCATTGCATGTAAATTATGATGTGCGAAACTGCGAAATATGGACACATTTTCTAGTATATTGGCATACTTTAAACACAAAGACAAATCTAGGCTACAAACAGTCCATAATGGAGTGCTCTTTTAATGTAGCGGCCTTACTCTGTGATCCATGGGACACTACTTGATTCATTAGGGAACAATATCTGCTGTTGGGAAAACTAAAATGTCAATTATACATTCAGAATAATGTAATATGCAGAAAGAAATCATCTTAAATTTAGGCCATTATGGTACTCTGTATTTGGTGAGTGGTAATTTCAAAACACATCATTTGGACAGTCTTAAAATACAAGCACTAATGCAAAAAGATTTCAGTAATAACCAGAAACCCCTGGATGCAGTTTATTATGATTTAGTGATGCATATTCCTGAAAGAGTTTTCAGTTAAATCCACACAACCCAGCTGATACAGAGTAGAGCATCCAGACGTTTTGGTTGGTACAGTAAAACACCATTTGAGTATAATGATTAAGTAGTGTATAATGTGAGCTGTATAGACTAGTAGCTATCTAAAACTACAGGACACTTCTCATTATGATTTATTTAACACAGTTAATGTGGAAAAAAATATATAGGCCAGCATTATGCTGCAGCAATCCAGTGGTTAAATGCTTTTTAACTTCTCTCTCTCATACAAGAGAATAGCATTAATATCAACCACTACCAAAAACTCTGTCCTCTATAATTTTTCTCAAAAAAGCCTTCATCATCAAACTGTGAGAATACCAGATAGTGGGTGTCAAAGGAAGCCCTATACAGCCTCGTCATCAGCTAGGAAGAAGCAACATTCCCCACTAGCTACTTCTATCTTACGCTTTAATCCCAGGCAGCATAGTTTGTACGTATAGGCACCTCAGGGGACTGCTGGGGCTGGATGAGAAAGACCTTTGAATGGATGGCCTTGTGTGTGGCTGTTAGAGGAGAGAGGCAGAGGGAGAAAATGAAAGGGGGAGAGTGAGAGGCTGTGTGGCTTCAGTATTAAGACAGATAGGCTATTGATGGACTCCAGTACATTCAGATATTCAGATCAAGTTCTGGCACGTCATATAAAATATTCATGAATTGAGTCTTTAAACTTTTTTTTTTCTTTTTTTTGCACGGTTTGCATGGTTTCTCACACAAAGAGGTTTGCTTTTGTTTTATCTAATGTCTCACGGTGCCATGGTGCATTCTGAAGACAGTTTATTTCTATTTTCCCCTATAAATCTGTAGTGTAAAAATGTCTTTTTCAGTAAGCCCTAAATACATCTCAATCCATAGTCCCACTCTAACACCATATCATTGAAGTATAAGTAAAGACATGCTATTCCAAAATCCAGAAATCACTGCCTTTCCTGCTTTACACAGATTTTAAAGAAATATTAGTACATACAGCAAAAAATAAAGAAATCATGCGATCTGATTTTTTTTTTACATTACTGTCATTGTCTGCATCATAATTATGTATTCACTTATTTAATTATTTGACATACTGCTACCTCAATCTGCCAAATGCCCGCTCTACCGATGATGTTTGCACTCCTACTCCTTTCTATGACATGTGCAAACATCATCGGTATCAGCTGAACTTTAGAGAGAACATTTACTAGCAATTTTTCACAGTACTTTGCATTAAATAGTGACAGTAGAGGCTTTCAAATATTCAACAAAGAGAAGGATATCTTGAATAAAATGAAGGAAAAAAATATACTTACCTCTCAATACATAGGAGAAAAAACAGTGTTGCAATATTGTAGAGACAATACAGTCTTTCCTGCTGTAACATGTTTTCATTAATCCATGCTAATCCAAGAGTTTCATACTGTGCCAAACTCAGCTTTCCTCAAATGTGAAGAAAATTAAGATTTTTGTTGTTACTCATTTACAATCAGTTATTGTGTGGATATATATATATATATATATATATATATATATATTTTTTTTTTTTTTTTTTAAAATTTTTTTTTTTTTTTTTTTTTTTATTTTTTTTTTTTTTTTTTTTTTTTTTTAAAAAAAAAATTTAAAAAGTTTTTTTAAAAACACCCTCAAAATTTTTTTAGA
>VVAS01043569.1:1508-11839 GCA_015103295.1 Ptychochromis oligacanthus
TTTTTTTTTTTTTTTTTTAAAAAAAAAAAAAAAAAAAAAAAAAAAAAAACACTGAACAAAGCTTTACACAGACCCAAAATACAGATCTGACGATTTCCATCGACGCTGCATTCAAAAGCCCGGCTCTCATGAGTTTGACTGGAATAATCAGGTTTATTTGGGAAAATGACAAATGAGGTTTATTTGTCATTTTGCCAAAGCAAAGTAAAACAGATGTGATTGATAATCAGTCCTGATTGGTTAGCTGAGGTTAAATGAGTCTCTCGTCGGTATTTCAGGCTCTGGATTCCAGATCTTTGTGCCAATTGAAGGAGCAGCAAAGACGTAAAAACTGGAGAGCGACTCGTTTCACTCGTGTGCCACAGAAGGAACGACCGACTGAAACCGGCCACAGAAACAGGAAAATAACCGAAGCATCAAAAACGTCTTCATCTTCACCGTTTGTGGCATCGATCAGCTGTGGAGCATTTGAACCACGTCTAAACACAAGATTTTAGTACATTTCAATCAGGGTGGCAGCTAACGGTTAATTACTTTATTGATTAATCTTATAAATATTTTTTTTCAGTTCACTGATTAATGAAACGTCCATAAAAAAGGAATCGTTTCCGTTATTACTGTCATTTGTTAAACCACTTTAAAGTTCTTCAGTAGCTACACCGAAAACACCGATCCTCTTTGACTTCGCCGTGTTTAGGCTGTGCGCCGATGAGCATTTTAAAAACAGGGGAAACGAAAAAAGATTCTCCAAGGCTCGTCTTTCTGTCAGGACTCCGTGAGGCTCAGCGTATCATCAGACTCATATCGTGCAGCCTGAACCGTCCTCTCTGCAGTGACTCCTCATCGGATCGACACATTTTTCCAATCACTCACAGTTTGTACAGTCAGTAGTTTTGACTGAAAAATGACCCAAAACCACGTTCTGTCCCGAACAAAGTGCAGACACATCGACTCTCCGAGAGATTTTTCTTTCCCCTAATTGTTTGGCAATTATATATATATATATATATATATATAAAATCTCTTTATAATAACTTGCATTTTAAGCCGTCACACAGAGAGTTAATTTAATCACTATAGCAGAGTAATTAAAAATCAATGCACTGTTTTACTTTCCATGGAGATTATGGGTTTAAAAAGCATCAATGATGACCGAGGCTTTTGAATACCTTTTACCTACAGGCGATGATGAGCACAAACAGGAAAAAAAACAATACAAGAGAATTAAAAAAGGAAATGAACAAAATAAAAAAAACGTCTTATAACATGACAGTAGTAACATGATAATAACGACTCCGGCAGCCGTCGCTCTGAGCTCAAACCCACCGACACACACCACATGTACAGTTTCAACAGGGAGTAACAAACACACACACCTCCTCCTGCCTCACAGTACAGCGACATCTAAGGCATCTGCTGACATGACATTCGTGTGTAAGTGTTTAAATTTCCTGGAGGAGATCGCATGATTAAAACCGGGACTGTCTGAAGTGAATATTCAAACACACTCTTTGGTTTGCAGCTGAAGATCCGCACAGCTAAAAGCTACACACACCTGCTCTACGGTAAAGTACGTATTTGGAAAGAAGCGGTCATGAAACATGACCTTATGACTGAAAGTAACACTGAGAACGTCTGAAACAATACTGAACACGTTCTGCGTGCTGACACACCGACACTCACAGATTAACACTTCTTTTCAGTGGATTTGTGCCTTTATTATCATCTCAAACTATGTTTTCAGGGGCGTAAAAAGGGAGAGCATCTGCTTAGTAGATTAAAGCTTCTGAAACTTAAAGGGCCAGATTTACTAACGGTTTGCACCCTCCTGGAGTGAGGATTCACCGAAGAGGCGCAGGGACAAGACAGCGACCAAAAGCTGCACACTCAGTTATTTTTTTGCAGCTTAATAGAGCCCAAAATTTGCAAAGAAGAGTATTTAAAGGAATCATACAAACATGTTTTCTTCAGGTTTGTGGCAGGCAACTTACTGTTTGCTCCTTTATTTAACACCAATAAAGAAAACATGTCTTATCTTGCACCTGACGGGGTGCAGAAAGTGTTAATTTACTTGGAAAGTCAGGGGGAGATGTTATCAGAATGAGCACATTATTAGCCTGGGGGGGACACCTAAAAGCTGTGAGTTTCCTGCAGCTCCTCAGCCTGAATGTTTTAGAGCTGAGCTCTGCATACTTCTGGTTCTCAGTAATGCTGGTATTTAAATGTAATAGAGCAGAACATAACATGGAGGGTCAGAGGGAGGGAATAGCTGCCCAACACATGATTCATATAAGCCATGGATGTGTCACAGGCAGGTGAGCTGATGGGTTTACAGTCTTTCAGGTTTTTGGGCACATTTCCACACAGAGACTGACCCATAAAGAAACTGGAGGGAGCACAAAAGCTTATTTTGTGCCTATTAATGTGAGTCAGACAGAACTGCAGTGTGTTAGATTAATGTCTGACTCTTACAGCATGTGGGTCAGGTGTAGTTTTGCAGAAACTGTTTGTTGTCCACAGGTGGCTGTGAGTCAGATTCTTGCCTTTGACTTCCATAAATTCCCGCAGCCTCACACAGGAAAAGCCATACTTAGATGTGCATTTAAAGTCGTGGCACAATAACAGTAACTTCACTAACACAGCTATGGGTCAGGATCTGATGTTAAATCATCAGGTCATTAGTTCTCCTTCAGCTGCCTCTCATTGATCTGAGCTCCTGTTTATGGTGAGAAATCCACGTTTAAAGCTGCTTAGGTATTATTTTGGTTAACAGACTATTCACTCCCTCATCAGGCTTGTTTTTCACCCGTTCATCTGCGCTGCTCTTGGTAGACTCCATTGGTCATTACTGAAATTAACCAGCTGCGTCAGCGCTCGTAGATTTGCACACTGTTAGCAGATCACCTGCAGAACTTTGCCCCGCTTAGTGAATCTGACCCGTCGGGCGGAGAAAAAGGTTTGCTTTGTTGACTTTTATCCTGCACCTGGACTAGAGTGGCCAATTTTTTTTTTTATTTAAAGCTGATAAAATAAAGTTTACAAATCTCAGATTTAGTTCACCCACTTTTGGCATGTCTGATTGTTTTTTTGTTTTTTTTAGCCAAATGAAAGCATCAGCTTCATACCCAGCTCCATCTGCTTTCAGAGCATCTGAATCTGCCATTTCAGGTGAGTCAAACGAATCGCCACCTTTATTTTAATTTAAAACATTCGTGTGTCAAGTAGGTTAATTTCTATACTGAAGCATCGTGTTTGCACGCCAGCATTTTGTTGCGTGCCGTGTAAAAACACAGCGACCGTTTTGGAAGGCAGCCCAGATAAAGCCTGCAGATAAACTCACAGCCGGGGAGTTAATGATTGCATGAAGATTGTTCAGTCCCATTAAAGCTATAAGAGACTTGAACTGAACGTACACAACCGCTCCCACTAAGGTCACGCTGAGTTTATTCTTCCCCTCTAAACTCAACAGCATGTCAGAAAGCTGCAGGTAAATCAGGACAATCAGGTCAAACCTCAGAAGCAGCCCACTGCAAACCTCTCTGTTAGTATCAATCACATCGTCAGGCGCACATCCTGACAGATTCAAGTCAAGCTGAGTTTTGTCTGTTTTATCTTCTAAAGTTAACATTAAACACATGGAAGGAGGCACAAATCAGGCTGTATTTTAAACAGGTATCGACCTTCTAGACCAACATCAGCATCTGCAAAATATTATAGATGTCACTCGTTAATGTTTTTCATCTAAATCTCAAGTTTGCACCGGCTAAATGTTCAAAGAAGGTGTGTTTCAGGGCTAAAATCCCAAAGGAGGGAAAAAATAACCCAAAAAACAATAAACAGGAAAAAAAAAATATCAAACACGGCCAAATTATTATCGGCTTCATAACTACACAATCGATTCATCCCTAATTCCAGAGTTAGTCAGCTCAATGTTTGCTCTCATCGTCTGCGTGTGTTTTTAAAAGGCTGACGAGCGCCGAAGCGTCACTTCAACGCCAAGCTGGCACCGCCGCAGCCCGCCGCCGCCGCTCTCGGTCGTTTTGCTCGTAGTGTGAACGCAGCATTAACCGAAGCTTTTAAAGAAAACTGACTTGACGAAAAGGTGTTGAGATAAAACGAGAGCACGTCCTTGACACGTCGCTAAGGCAACGAAGCAGGTGGAGGCTCATTTCGAATTCAGAGAGAAAAGAAAAAGGAAAAAAAACAAAAAAACAAAACAAAAAACTGATCCCATTTTTCCTGCACAAATAAAAACAAAACAAGTTTCCCAGTCCGTTCACACATTAACTGCTTCACAAGCAATAAATAATCCTCTACATAACTTATATATAAATATGAAAGGGTGAGGAGACACGCTTGTTGCTGAGAGATCAGGCGAGGTGGGGGCGTCTTTTTTTGTCTGTTTGTTTTAAAGTTTCACTCGGCAACTTTGTCCATCCTATAGACTACAGTGGTGGAGCTGTCCTCGTTCGACTCAGTGGGGGACACCTTTTTCCAAAGGGGGGCTTTCAGAGCCAGCTCCTGTTGGAGGCTCTCGTAATCCATGGGTCCGAAGGTGTGCTGCTGTTATTGACACGGATAACAGATTAGTCTCGATCCCTGCGCTTCTGCGTGTTTTTATGTGCTGGGTGGTTTGCTGCAACATTTTTGGAAAATAAAAGGAGCCAGAACCAGATCATGTAATCACCGACAGTCATCACAGTGTTTCCCACACATTCAGATTAATATTCTGCATGGATCCTTATAATGAAGGTGACACAGCCTGTAAGGTATAAATCAGTTATATGTAAATATTTACAATCTTTTACCGCGTGTCACTACTCTATTTATGATTATTTGTTACTTTAACTTTGCATTTGCATTACAACTCAACCTCTGTGTTTATGAGCAGATCTAAGACAAAGAAAACTGTTTAGTTTTTTTTATCATCACCAACAACCACCAACTGAATCAGGGCAGCTCTGCAGGCTGCAGTCCTGTGTTTGTAGAAACGAATCAAATTACGAGTTCCCGACTTCAGTAATACATGAAACATATCGCAGGCCTAATAACTTTAAAGGCAGTATTTAAAATAAACATGTGAGTTTAATTTGGATTAAAGTCCAGCTGCAGATCAGCGCTGGTGATGAAATCTGTCCGTGCACTGTTAAACTCTCTATTTTCCTCTGTGAGTTTTATTTATTTGGATTCGGAGCCGACGTTTCTGTGTTTACATCCATGTCGAACAGCAGTAACGAGGCGCCGGTGACAGACGTCGGCTGTTCCTTATTCAGCGTGTTTGACCCCTGCTTCATACTCATGTCATCTAACATTTGCTGTGCTTGTTTTTTCTTACTACAATTAGTCATTTTTATTCTGTTTTTATTTTGCTTTATTGACTTCGGATATTTAACTCTATAGAGCCACTACTGTGTTATATCCAGCTTTTTAGATAGCATTAAACATTTTACTTACATTTTTTGTTTTTTCCAGCTTTTTTTTTTGTGTAATTTTTCCCTTGTTGAGCTATTTTCTCTTGTCATACTCTGAGTTACTGAACTCTACTTCAAGCTGTTGTTACTTTGTGTGTCAAAGTCAGGTCAGCTGATTGGCGTAGGCCGAGGTGCAGCTTTCAAACGCAGAGAGAGACGCCTTACTTTAATTAGTGAACGTGAGTGGATGGATATGAGCTGACAGAGTGAAGATAAACACTTTTATTGTTCTTATTGCTTTCCCTTCATTTTGAAGTTCTTTAGTTGTACTGAGCGAGTAAGCGAGCTGGATGAAGCCAGAGTGAAAAAGAGGCGGTGAATCAGAAAAACAAAATGTTAGTTTTTGGTTGTTTTGCACGCCAACACCACCACACCCTGCGGGATGCTTCCACTTAAAGCCGAAGAGCCGCTTCATCCTGTCGTCGTTCAAGCGTATCGGCCATCACAGCTCTGACACGGAGCAGGAAAAGAAGGTGTAACCTGGTCCGAGGTTTTTATAAAGTCCAACATCAGGAAAAAGCTGAGTCAGCGGGTTTAATACGAAAAACTTTGTCTTTGCTGCAGTGGAAACGCACACAAACAGAAAGAAGCTTTTAGGGTTTCTGAGAGAAAACATTCTGGGTACTTTGAATAAAAAAAAACAAAACTTCTGTGTGGGAAACACTGCTTCTGTACTGCACACGCTTCATTACTTTCATACAGGTCCTGAAAAGTCAGACTGAATTTGGTTCCAGTTTTCCATCAGAGGCAGTTTCCATGTGTCTTTTAACCAAACTGCTGATCTTGTTAAAGAAATGTAGATAATTTAGCTCCTTATTTAGAAAATGTGCAGCAGAATGAACAAAGTCCACCCGCTTTGTGCAGAACCCGAAGGAGGAACGGGGACAGTTTAGGTGTTACTGTTCAGACAGTTATAGAGATCAGTGCAAACTGACGGTGACTACAGGAAGCTGCTGGAAAGAAGGCGTGCTGTCACATGACTCTGATGAGGTGTGTGTCCTTACCCGCTGGTCGCCTCCTTCTCTGCGAGGATCGTGCTTCTTGGCGAAGTGCCTCAGGTTGTCGTAGTTGTGGAAGTTGAAAAGCTCCACCAGGTCCTGAAATACAAAGAGAGAGAAAAGAAATATCAGAGGAAACACGTCACTCTGGTGTTAATCTGATCTACCACAGACTGTCTTCACTGCAGCAGCTGTGAACTGGTTTGTGTGATGGATGTGAAGCTGCAGAGGAAATCTCTGTTCTTCTGTGAAGACTGAACTAAAGTGAAAAGGAAAGCAGTTCAGACCGGTCTCATGTTTACAGTCATATTTAAGTGTTACCGGGTCTGAGCTAAAAGGAGTGCTGTTGCAAAAGTGATATCGTTTGGATATGATGGCAGATTAATGGGAAGGAGTGCGCGTCTGAAAGAGGTTTTAGGAAACACAACAACATGATCTGAAGAGCTTGTTCTTATTGCAACAATGCATCTCAGTGTATAATAAAAGGGTACTTGGATACAAACAACACATTACAGCTCTTAAAGACACTCACTGCTTTTTTTATGTACTGTAAAATATTTAAACGAATAAATACAGAGGTGCAGTAATGCCTCTTCATGGCTCAGAGAGTTTATTCTTCCATTTCCGGACAGGACGTACCGTGCAGAACTGGATCCCTCTGACCGAGTTGCCCAGCTTGTCGAGCGGAGGCGACCAGCACATGATGCCCATCACGTTGGGCACAACCAGCAGGATCCCTCCTGATACTCCAGACTTGGCGGGCAGGCCGACCTGCAGCAGGGAAACAGAGCAGTTACAGAAAAGCGGCACGACGGCGACAAAGTGCATCAGCACAGCTTTGCTAAATGTCACACTTCACTGAATATTCTTAGTAAAAGGCAAGTGCAAGACTTCTTTCAGTGAGCAGGGTTTTCAGGGAAAAACAAAGTGTTTCTGTCCAGGTTTTATTTCTACTAGTTTTACTTTCTGTTGATTAAGAACCAGAGTTTGTTTCCAAAAATCCAACTCCTACTAAGTCAGACGTGCCAGGATGGAAGCTGCTGTGCTGCGTTTATTGTTCATTTCCTCTGCGATATTCAGACTGTGGTTTAACGTGAGAATTTACATGTTTAAGATACTCCAACACAGTGCTCGTTTCTGATGCCACTGTGACTTTAAAATGTGATATCCAATCACCAGGAGGCCTTCAGCTGAGCCAGATGTGCCTCTCGATACAAGAGAGACTCATCATAAAGTTCCCTTAAAAAGGAAAATGCTGTATAAATAAAGTACATGTTCAGTTTGGAGTAGTCTGACTGTATCCTGCAACCAATCAACTGCTGCGACTCTATTTTCCAAATCTGACTTACATGAGAACATTTAAACTTGAGCTACTTGAAGCTAAACAGTAAACTCCTAAAATAAACTGCAGGTCTGTGGGTGTAACTTCACTCACGTGGAAAGCAAACTGTCCCGAGAAGTCGTACATGCCGCAGGAGTGCATCAAGCTCAGCGTGTTCCTCACCGCCTCCGGGCTCAGCACGCGCTCGCCCGTGATTGGGCAGATGCCGCCGTTGGCCAGGGTGGCCGCCATGACGCTGGCGCTCTCGCACGTCACCTCAATGGAGCACAGCTGGAGGTGCAGAGAAAAGGACGATTTATATAATTTATCCTTTGTATTTTTCAGCAAAGCTTGACTCGGTTACCACACACCGAGTTATGGAGACGTGGCGGGAACGCGAAAGTGAAAGGTGGAAATATGCACTGTGGTCATCAGTCAGTACGCCTCTAAATCCATCTGAAGAGACTCAGAGATTTGGGAGCAACAAATCAAAGTCAGAACAGAAATATCTTAATTTCGGGAAGCTATTTGTAGCACACAGGGAGGCTAACAGGCTAAAAAAAAAGGAGGTAATTTAACAGAAAGAAGCTGTCTTGTGGCAAGAGGTGATCAAGCAGAGGAGACTGGAAGCAGCCGGGCTCTCTGACACTCGAGGATAAAAATCCATGACGGGAAGAAGGTCAGCAACAAAGCAGGAAAATGATATTCTCTCATTAAAAATGTATAAATATGGAAAGAAGTTAAAGTTACACTCACTTGAAAGTACAGGTCCAGCACAGAGGTCATATCTGTCCCCTCAGGGAAACACTGCAGAGGAAAAACAGACTTCAGACATTTAATAACCACTTTCTCATGCTGAAGAGAGACCCGAGAGCATCACGATCATAATAAACACAAAACACCAGGAAAAATCATGGTTAAGCAGTTATTCTGTTCAGATTAAAGCCGAACTGTTTTCTTCATTTTGTCCACACAGAGGAAATGCTGAACCTTTTCTTCTGAAAGCCTGTTCTCAGTCTTCCTGCTTTCCTCAGTGATACGTAGCTTTGTGCAGACTGGGCCTGACTCACGCTGTTCTTGCAGGACGTTGCTGCACCTGTTATGATTTCATTCGCGTGTGTGCGTGAGTTTGGTGACGTCACATAACTTCCAGAAACGCTCTGCTTAACATCAACACAGACCAACCTAGCTACTGCTCCTGTGAACTGTTTTTACACATATAAAAAGAGCTTGAAAGATATAAATAAGTAGATGTTTCCTCAGTAATATGTGGGAGTGTTTGGTTTTCAAAGGGGGACCTTTCATGCTTTTTCATGCATGCAGTGCCCGAGTCCAGCTGAAGTGCTCGGACACAGCACGGAGCACCCTGTGTGAGTAAACCTTTGTTTACTTTAAGTTATTGTTCTGCGACCCTGGCAAAAAAACCAGACTGCTGCATTTCAGATAAGGAAGACGCCACAGTTTTTCTGTCCTAAACTGAAGCCTCTGCATTTTTAAAAGATAAAAAAGGTCTCATTAAAGTTCATCTGAGTCCAACTGATTCCTGCTAAAAGGCAAATCAGGAGTGTTACAGCCAGTGGAAGCAAAATGTGCAGATTTTCCTCAATTATACATGTGAATATGTCTAATTTATGCGCTGAATAACATTACCAATAAAGCCTCTGGGAACAAACTGCTGTTAAACTTTTCTGTGTTGGTGGTGAAATAAGCAGAAACGTGAGGTCTGATTAATTTAAAAACACAAAGACAAACAGCAGCAAACAGAGTCGACTCATCCAAGGTCGAACCTTTTTTTCCTTCAGGTAGTAGCCGATGGCGAAGTTCCTGTCTCCTGACTCACGCTCGGACTGGAATCTGTGACACAAAGAAAAGCACTCCCATTACACAGAGGAAGGAAGTGCGTGTGTGTGTTTGCACTGCTGTGCTGGTATTCACTGACCCCGCCCTTCATGTGTACAGTAGAACCACAGCTCTCGTGCCATCATGTGACGATACTGCAACACGAGCCGTCATAAATCATGCAAACAACCTTTACAAACACAGCAGCATCCGTGCGAGTCCTCATCACGCAATAAATGTGGGTAAATAAGGTCCAAAATATATGTTTTTGTTAACCTGAGAGAGTTTTTAAGCTCTCTAAAAAAACCTTTAACCAGTTTTTCTAAGAAGGGTTTTCATCTTTGTCAGAAATAACAGGAAAATGTGGAGATTTCTGTTAAGTTAAGTAACACAGGCTACTTTTTCTCAGGCCTGTGAAGTCTACGTAGTGATCTCCTCTCACAATATGGCATTTTTTGTTTTTAAAAATGGTTCTCCTAAGTCTTGGGAGAAATCAGGTGATAAAAAAATAAACCTTTTAACTGACACACATCAACATTTTATTAATTTTTTTCGTCAAAATTATTTCTGTCCCCAAAGCACAGAGTTAGAGTTAGTTCCTGTCACGGATGATGACTTAGACCTCACAGAGTCAACTATATGCAGATGAGTCGTGCTTATGTTGACCTGAAGCAGCTGGTTTCAGCCAGAGGGTGAAGTGAG
>VVAS01043777.1:2043-14417 GCA_015103295.1 Ptychochromis oligacanthus
CGTGTTAATGAAACGCTTCAGTTTTCCGGCAGCAACTCTTTTATTGATGCAGAACTGGACCGTGATGAGAGTTAAAGGTTTGGGACGAGTCACATCTGTTTGTACATTAAAGTAAACTGTTGGTGGTTCACCTGTTGTTCAGGTCATTACGTGTTGTTCAGATAACCGTGCACTTTGCTCTGATGTTCCAGATAACAGCTGGAATCTGTTAACACGTCTCAGTTTTCCTTTCCCACACTGAGCGAATCACGTGGTGCATTTCACACGTAAACGGCAGAGGCGGCCGCTCGTCAGCACCTAAACAAAGTGACACCAGTGTGGCCGATTTCAGCGTCTCTCCCTCAGAAATATCCCCTTTAATGACCGGCTCTTTAACAGAGGCCTCATTGTTCTGCCCCTGGCATCGCCGGGTCCTCTCACGGACAGCGGGGGGCCGTCAGCGAGTCGCTGCGCTGCTGTCAAGAAGGGGGTCATTGTGTGTGTCCGTACGTGATGGGGTAGAGCCTCGCGGGGGTCACAGCCAGGCTGTCACCACCAGCTCCCACAAACACGACCCTGTAAGGCCGAGCTGCCTGCAAGGCGTCAGCGTGGAGGCAGCATCCAGCCGGCAGCATCAGCAAAACGTTCCCTACAGGGTCTAATGTTCAACGAGCGTTCCCTGGAGGCTTAAAAGCTTAACTAAGACTAAATGTTTGGTCTGTTGATCTGTCGTTGAGGTGCAGGTTATAATAAAATGTTCTTTTACAGGAAAACATTGGAAAAACATCCTGAAACGTTCCCATAACCTTTCACCTCAACAACGCCCTCAAAATGTTCCACTTCTGTTAAAAAATCACCTTAGAGGAACGTTGTCTGAACGTTTTCTGTGGTCTCCAGGCTCAAAACCAACAGAAACCATTTTCAGGGTGTGTCAGCGTCAGTGTGAGGCTGTGGGCACGTTTGATAAAAGAACATTTTATTCTAACCTGCATGCTCCCACTCTTTCAGTCCCAGTGTTTGTTTGTTACACTTTAACCTTCCAGCAGGATCCCTGCTTCTGTGGTTTTTCTGATCTGGATCCTTGGTTAGTGCGTCTGAGTTTTGGTTTCTGTTTGATTTTTATTTTTGGTTTCAGACTTCAGTATCATGTGAGTGGTTCCTGTTGTGGTGATGAGTTGTGTTGTGTTCAGATTTGTGTATTGATTAGAGGTCTGTCTCGTTCCTGTGCTGATGTCTTGGTCCTCCTGTGTTCCCCTGTCTCTGGCTTCTTCTTGTCTTAGTATTCATGTTTGCGGTAGTCTCGGTTACTTCCTGTCGTATTTTAAAGGTTTCCCTGTTGGTTTTGCTTCCTGTCTGACTCGACCCGATTCCCTGATTACCTGTGTGTGATTACTCTGACCTGCGGCTCACCTGTTTGTCTCCCTCACTCGGTTTTCAGAGATTTTTGTCGGGACGTCTGTGATGTTCCTGTGTGCAGCCCTTGTTTCTTCTGGTTCTGGTGTTTTACTCTTTATGACGCCTTTTTGTAGACTTTGCCTTCCACTTAACCTTCCAGGAGCATTTTTTAGAAACGATAAACATGCTTCAGATGTTTGATTCAGACGTTTTCTTGTGAAGTCCTAAGAGCTTGAATCGAACACAGCTGGACTTTGTTTTTGGTTTCTAAAGATGTTTCATCTCTTATCCGAAAGGCCTCTTCAGCTTTTCGGATGAAACATCTACACAAAGCAAAAAAAAGAAGTCCAGTTCACGTGCTTAGGACTACCAGGACCTGAGACCTGCACTACGAAGCAGGGTTTCATCTTATCCAGGTAACTTCGGGGTTAACTCTGGGTTTTCTGTACCATGAAGGTGATTCACTTCTTACCGGGGTATATCGCCATGGAAACTTATACTGTGAACCAGGTTAGGTTCCAGATTAGAGATCAACAGGTATGAAATCACCGCCTACTGACCAATCAGATCTCTGGAAAATAGCATCACTATTCCTGGAAGATCCCTCAGACCTCTGTGTGCGGTCTAAAGTTTTTTTAATAGCATCTGAAGTCTTTGTGTAAGAAATATAGATTTTTAGATGCAGCTTTCCTTTTTTTCCTGTTCACTGCAAACAATTTTACATCAGTTTTGTTGTTCTATAAGCATTACTACATAAATGAAGACACCTGTTTGTACTTGTGGACGTTATATCAGTCGCAGGTAGACTGAGCCTACATCTGAATTCTGTTTTTGTGTTTATTCTTTACTCAGACCGTTAAACAGCATCGGGGCTGAAAGAATAAAAACTAAAAGTGTCTCATGCAAATTTAATGAAATACTCGATTATAATCCATCAGATTCTCCCGTGTCTTCATGATAAAGTTGTAATATTGATAAGTCTGTTAACTCACACAAGCGCTCACGCATTCACACAGCAAGTTCAACACTAAACTCCAGTACAGAGCTTTTCCTCTCACGGCTGATTTATCTACTTCCATTCTGTATTATGTGTTTAACCTCTTCATATTTCCCCCATAGTAAAGCTTCATCTTCCTTTGTAAAATTAATCGCTCTGCTGCTGATACACTTATCCATAAATGTGATTGGTCAGATGTTGCCAGTTCTGCCCCTTTCATGTGAACATGCTGGTACCTAGATTGGGAAACCCTGGGTTAACTTAGTGAGTGACCACTTATCCTGACTGCTGATGTTAGTGTAAGTGAATCCAGATAAAGGAGAGATACCCTGGGTATGATGAACTCACTTCGTAGTTCAGGGTCCTGGATGGCTGAGACCTACACAGACGTACGTTTTCTTCGAAACATCATTAGAACTTGTAGGTAACGTTTTCCTCGAAGGTTGAACATTTGATTAAAATGTTCAGACCCAGTTCTCTTTGGGTAAACCTTTTAACCCCTTAAGCCCTCTGCTATCCCACAAACCCTTCATCGTTTCTAGCTACAGTGGAGCCTCTTCAGTAAATGTGGAAGCCTTAAAAAAAATGGAGCCAGACACCTTGAAGAAAATTAAGCAATTTGACCCGGACTCAGTGTTTTTAGAGAACCTTATCCTTCCCTTATAAAGCGCTTTGAGTGCTCAAGCAGAGTAGAAAAGCCCTATATAAGAACCAGTCCATTCCCTTAACGAGAGCGCTTTGGGAACAAAGCATGTCAGTGAAACACTGAATGGTGATGTCCTCGGAGCCGGGATGGGTGGAGGCCTTTAGGACTCTGAATCCTCGTGAATGCGTCTCTGTTTCTGTTCAAGTGTGCAGCTGTGTCATAGCTTAAGGATTTTTATTTTTAATCCTCAGCTGATTTTTCATTTATTTTTCTCTTCCAGGGTCCTGGTGTTCGAGCCTGAGGTCAGAAGGTGATTTAACAAAACAAGCAGCTGGAATGTGGTCCTCTAGGAGTTCTCAGGCATGCCTCAGGGGTTGTTTTCCTTCAGCCGAGCCGGGTTGATGAACTGGAGAAAATCCGAGTGGAAAGAGCAGCCAATCGCAGATGGATGTATTTAGAACGAGGAGAAGGCGGCTCATTTTTCCACTCTTATCTGTTTGACACCAGCAGGGGGATGAAACAAGAGGCTGCTGTGTGCTGCTGTTACACCGGTCAGCCTCGATCCTTCTGTCCTTTTAGTCACACTAATCCCTCTTCAAATCCCCTCCCTGAATGTGAGGGCCATAAAAAGCCTGAGATGGGTCCTTCTCAGGGGGTGACTGGCAGGATCCAGAGTGGCGGCGTCAGCTTCGCTCTCACCTGCGTGACTTATCCGTCCAGCCTGTGACTCAGCGTGGCAGTAATTTGGAGCATTACTGGTACTAAACGGCAGCTGCTCACTAACAGTGCTAATGTAGAGCATTAAGAGAAGAAACTACAGTATTTTCTGGAAAAGAGGCCTCTCTGAGGAACCGCTGTTCCAACCCCGGCCCCTCAGGAACCCACACAGCTGCAGCACCCCTCTGACAAAACAGCCACATGGGTGTGAGATTCCTTCCTCCTCCTCTTGGAGAGGTGCGTCTGTCCTCACAAACACAGCACATGGTACAGATTCATTATGCTTAGTTTGTCTGAAATACTGTAAAATGCCACAGGCAAGATCTCCCTGCCCCCACAAAAGAGCTTCAGTTTTTGAGATACCCCTATCATCTCCTTGATGGTCTCCTACATGTGAAAATATTTTGCTGCTGAAGTGGGTAATCCTCAAAACCTCAAGCAGCTTCTGGGTGTTTTTGCTCCACATTTTTCTCTGCAGAATAAACTCCTGCAGCCCTGTGGAAACAAAACAACCCCCGACACAAGTAGAACCAAGTCAGAAATGTCTCCGTAGTACCGCAGCAGAGTTATGATGCCAGAAATCAGAAAAACAAAAAAAACTGAGAGTTAAATTTCTTTCATTTGACAGAATACAAACCCAGGCTGAAGTCACTGAATTTTGTTACGTGCCTGCTGGTTGCAGCGGACTCTTTCTCACAGGTTCATGCAAAGAGTTTATTTTTGGTAATTTTTTTTAAATTGAGACCAGCTGAATGAATTGTGTCATGTTTGTAAGCTTAGACTTGGCTGTGGTTCATTCAGAGAAAGGTGAGTGTTACAGCTGTTTTTACAGCTTGGGACGGTGTCATTTTGGCCATTTTTTAGAAAAGAAAACACTTTTCCTTCTGTTGGGATTCAAAGGGTTAAATACTGAGGAACACCCCATCAATTAAAGAACAAAGCTGCAGACTGTAGCAGAGACGAATTTCTACAGTTAAACTCACGTAGTTTCATAGCGGAAGCTCTGAATCATCATGAAGTTAGTGTGACAGTGAGCAAAGGGTTCCTCCTCCTGTGTGCAACATCAGAATGTGAATATCTTGATACACTGAGGAAATACAGCACTACAAAGACAACACGTGGAAATTTCGTGGAAGAGAGTCTGTGATAAATATATACATTTACTCTTAGGCAGTTTTGGTTGGGAAATCCCCAGAAACACAGACCAGGGTGTAATGGAAAGCTCTGACTGTGCTGAATCCTGTGCTGAATACAACATGTCTGCAGCAGGCAGAGTCAGAGTTTTACATTAAAAAGTGCATGACAGGCTCCGAGTGGAATAATGGGGTGAATCTGTGAGTCGAGTGAAACATATTTTACTACATTAAAATGTCCCAGGTAACTCTTTGAAAATATTATTTAGTGGCAGGGGTATCTCAAAATGTTGGGAGCCATTTTTAGGGGACTGTATCCCCTGTGGTTAAAGGACGTTTTGGAGGGGTGAAATATTTACCGGCATCCATGTGTTCAACTTCAAAAGTTGGTTCTGTAATAAGAAGAAAGAAATAACTTTTAGACTATTTAAACTGACTTAAATAAAGAATAAAAACTAGACAAACACTCACTGAAGAGCTCGTGTGTGATTGTTGTGCACATTAATGCTGATCCGCACTGTTTGCATATGACTTTATAGCACATGAAAATTCCTCCATGTTAATGTATTGGCTGAGTTCTGGTTGAATTGGAGTAAATGGAGGATATAAAACACATTGGTGGACCCACACTGCACATTTCTAACTCCATACTTCTGTTCTTGGACTCTACCAGAGCAGCTTTGCATGATTCACAGTTCAGAATAATCCTTTTTTACCTCACACTGGGCCTTGGTGCACCCCCTCAGTTCATCCTCTGTCTGAAACGAGCTTTAAGAACTTTCTTTTGATTGGGTGCCCCTCACCAACAGAACCATGAAATGACCATATAAGGGTATACACTCTTACTGACATCATACAGAGCCAATAGGAGAGCAAACTGTGATAAAATGAGTGTTCAGAGCAGTGTGCAGGCTGAGCTTTGGGCTCACAGGGATTACTGTACATACACTGAGCTCATTATTAGAAACTTTATGTTTAATATGAACATCCAGCCCTGGAACAGGAGATATATGACAGGAAATAAAAAGAAGCAGAATATGTTCACTTTAAATTATTACCCTCACATGCAGTTGATGTGACTGGGGCTCCACTGGCTCAAAATAACTGAGCTGCATCTCATCACTGAGCACTTGGATGGAAGTGAATGCAGTTTGTCCTGCATACAGGTTAATAATACAGTGGGACTGAAAGTGCTCTCATCAACTCTGATGAAATATTTAACTCATAAACCGGACAGGTCATCAGAGTGGAATGACTCACGGGTTTTTAAACTTATATTTAACCAGGAAGTGAATCTCTTTCGTGAGAGGAGCGTCTTTCAGCGAGGCAACACGAAGCCACCGAGCTGAAAGACGCTCCTGGGCTGAAGTTTATTTTCCACAGTCCACATTTTTAGCGTGTGGTTTGTTGTGTTGTGTGTGTGACCACTGGAGGAGTTTTCTTCCCTGACATTACATGAAAATGATTGTGCTCTTTTGCAGTATGTAAAACCTTCAGGTCTTGAAATCAGGATCTAAAACTATCCCTTTTATAGAGGACATCAGTCATTTCTCCTCTGAAAAATAATAACTTCATACAGCAGGGATTTCACATCAGTGCAAACATGTTGGACAGTATTTTAAGGAAATTACAAGATGAGAGAGATCAAAGGGAGTCCACTCTGATTCAGACCAAATATCCAAACATCTTGACCACATATGTTCACATAAGAAACTTTTCATTTCAGTGGCAGTGACGTATTTATTGATGCATTTTGGCAGAAGAAGGTTTTAAGGGTGTCTGTAGTGTATGAGCTGCTCATCTTCAAAAATATTGGAAGAAATGTGCCAAAGCGATTAAGACTTTGACTGTAAAGTCAAAGTCTAACACCTGCCTAGAACATGTTATTGCATACACATAAATATATGAACAGTCTGTGAAACCTGTGAGCTAAAAATACAAAGTATGAGCAGCAGTCACACTTTGGTGCATCTTGTGTCCTTTGATGACCTCTTTGGCAAAAATAACACCACTGGTGGATAAGAACTTGATGATTTTATTAAGATGTTGACATGCAAACCACAGTGGATACAGCCAGTCTGCCAGTTGCTACTAAAAACAACAGTTGCACATATTGACAGTTGGGCTACATCTCAGATTTCTCAGGTACAGAGAGCGTTTAAATATAGCCGGAAAGACAACTGACAGCACAACAGTCGGAGTGCACATGAAGGTTAGAGAGAGAGTCCTGTGCTCCGTTTAAAGTGCCAAACTCTGCTCATTTATCTGTCTGCAGCCATCGTTTGACTCATCCATAAAGTGCTCCCACATCATTAAAGAAAAAGTCCCAGCACGAGTTCCTCTTCTGACTTTCTCTGCACGTGTGTTAGTCAATACAGCAGAAATTAGGAGACATGAAAAACAAATAAAAATCACAGTTTTGTCTGTTTTTCACATTCAGGAGACAAAAACTGCTGTTTGTATGCAGGCAAAGTTCATGAGGCTGTGTTACCTTTCACATCACAGAAGAAACATCAGGAGGGATTATGGCTTCCCTATCAGGTCCCATCAGACAGAGAGTCTCGACTTTAAATGACCCACAATGCACAGAGCTCGGCGGCAGCTTACATAACTAGATTCATTTCCTCTTGGGAGGTCCCCAGTGAGTGTCTGAAAGCCTCAGATTCAGCTCGCACAACCATGCCTTTCACACCTGCTCCTGTGAACGCACACATCAATGCAGCAGCCACAGCGTACTGTTGAGACGGCGGCGAAGGTGGTGGGGGGCAAGAGGCGACACATGCTGAGTGGTGAATTTTAAAATAGGGCTACGGTTCAGATGTCTGAACAAAATGTGGCCTCTTAGATGAAAAACTGAACTGACAGACAAACTGCTGCTCAGAAAAGCTCCCAGGTAACATGCTGCTGCTTCCATCTGTCAGATTACAGCTAAATGTTCATCTTAAGGGGGGAAATATGCAAATACGCTGTCAGCCATGCTGCAGTGCAATAAAAAAAACAATATGCAGTTATTAATAATTGTGTCAGTCTGAAGGAAAATTAAGGTCCCATGTGGAAGATCTGCATGTTGAGGTTTAATCTCATGCATCTCAGTCGAGCTGCTGGAAGTTTCGCAACAGCATTAAATGGATCTGTTTAAATAAAAGAATCCACCTAACACTGAGACAGCTGTTTTAATTTGACCCCAAAACAGAAACTTTGGACGGTCCACCTCATTTTATTCACCTCCAAAGAGAACAACAGGTTCCTGTTTTTAATCAGCTGTTTTTCAAAGTAATCTGTGGGGAAATCTATAGATTAATATCATTTATATGCAGCAGCTGTCGGATGAATAAATGTCGTGATAAGGCTGCAAAATGATCAGAAAGAAACAGTTTAGAAACAGCTTTGCTCAGTCTAAAGGTCTTCGTTTAAAACATTCTCAGCATTCTGTGAAAGTTTGGTTTTCACAAACGGAAATTTGGTAAGAAATTCTTAAAACTGCATCAACACTTCATCCCTCAGTGAAGAAATCTGTGAACATTTTTTATTTCGAAGGTTTAACCCCTTTAGTGTGAGATGTTTGATCTAATATTCTCCTCGTATGAGCAGTGCAGGTTTAAGTTGTCAAACTTCTTAAACTGATCAGCTTCAAAACTGTAAACACATTTTCTGCTGTCAGAGGAGGAAAATGACGACAGCCTTCAAAAGTCACAGTCACCTGAATCCTGCATAGTAACCTACATGGTTTGTTGCTGGACACATCGAGTCCTCTCAGGATTAATGGCATTCTCCCACACAAACACATCTGGATAATCTGTAATCTGGATAAATGTTCACACACGGTGAGCTGCTGCTTAACCAAAATCATACACAGAACATATTGACAAGCCCCGCAGCACGTTTTCAAAATCAGTCAACTCGTGACACGAAATGAAAGCTGACAAATGTGACGTCACTCCTTAAAATGAGCCGAGAAACGTGTTAATGTTTATACTGAGGTGAACGCGGAGCCTGAGCAGCCAGAGACTCTGAAGTTTACATGTAAACACACAGCCGGTGCACGTAACGGGGCAGTACCGCTCGGAGGTCATGTGTGAGCACTGCTGTTGGTCAGTGGTTTAAAGTAAAAACAGTCACACAGGCACAGAGACCGGTCAGTGACGGCCTGACCCCCAACAATCGCAAGGGAAAAATGGGTATTCAGGGGTACTGGCGAGTAGGTTGCTGGCTGTCACTAGGTCAAATCTGTTGCAAAAAGGCACACAGAGCTGCAACAAAAAAACAAAAAATCTCTGTGAGATCAATTTAGTCAAGAACAGGTTGACATGGTTGGCTGGAGTTTACAAGGAAGGCACCGACTTGTCTGCAAACACTCTTCAAGTTATTGCTGAGAGGCTGGAGACAAGTCACCAAGTAGCTGACAACTGGTCCACAACCTTTACCAGAACTGCATCATTTCCTGGCCAAGTCTGGTTGCCAACTACATGCTGAGCAGTCGGCAACCACCGTGTTTGAACTTCACCACGCCTCCAAGGGAAAAGACAACTGCCCGTGCACCCACCAAGGCGAAAGAGAGAGCGAAGACAAAGGACACAGAGGTTTGAGCTCTGCAGCACGATGAGGAGCACTGAAGATGCCCTCAGCATCCTGCTCTATAGACCCCATCTGGCTTGATCTCCAAACAGTTGCTGAACACTGGCAAGTAGTTTCTCACCAGTGGACGAGTTGTCTGTGATGGGTCTGCGAGCGGTTGAACATTATTGGCAACCAGTCACCAAACACCTACTGAATGAAAATATGTATTTCAGACGCCCTCCGCTGATGCTGGAGGTCAACATGTTTTTGGGATGCTGAGGGGTCACCGACTGGCCTAAAATCATGCTGGTGGCAGGACGCTCAATGCAACATCATCAATGAATGCATCAGTCAGTAAATCAGGTGACATGTTAACTCCCTCCTGGTCACGGGTGAGCCGTCTATAGGTTGGGTTTGGTTTTAACCACATGCTAAAGAAGCAAATTTTCAGAAATAAAGTCTCAGATGTTCATTTTGGCAAAAGACTACAAAAAGGGCCAAAAGGGGCTACATGAACCACACCCAAACCCCACCTCCAGCCCTGGGACGGGTCACCAGTGGCCTGATGGATGGTTAGAGCTTCAATCAATCATTCAGCATTTTTTAAGTCAAACTGGTTCCAGCTTCTCTGGTTTTGCTTCTGTTCTGTTACATAGTCAACACAGCTGAAGAACCTTTTCATTTTTTTGCTGCTTCAACAAAATCATGAACATATTTATCATTAGTAAAAATATTTTTCAGCTGCAGCAGTGCTTCTGATCATTTCAAAATGTCCTTAAATTTAGTGGATGTTTGCAAAGGTTTCAAAAATCAGATGAAGACCCCCCCCTTACTGAATTGTGTTTGAGTGCATATCTCACATATGTTGGGAAATCAGTATTTTCTTATAAGACAAAATGAAATAAAAGGATGATACTGTTCAGATCCAGGCCAGCAGACACACATCCTCTGTGGAGCATGAAGAGTCTCTAATGCACAGAAAAAAGAAACAAAGCTCTGCATTGTAGATATTTACATGCACGCATTCTTCACCCCTGGCTGGCTGCAGCGGCGTTCGTGTCCTTCCTCTGAGCTCCTCGCAGTCAGTCACAAACACAGCAAACGCTGGACTGTGAGCAGCTTCACATGAGCGGCAGACTTTTACCAAACAGCTTCTTTTGATCTTTAAAGTTTGAGCTGATGGGGGTGAATGCAAAAGAAGCCTCTCAGCATGACAGGATCATAAGATAAGAGAGATCTTTTTTCTGCTCCAGCTGAAGTGTCACATGTTGAAAATTGCAGACTGAATGCTGCCTGGGTTTCTTTAGCCCCCTGTCCTGCCTACAGGTTTCCCTTCTATTTATTCAAAGGAAAACATGAAGCTTTTCCCTCGTGATGCTCTGGAGGACTCGTGCCTCCTGCACAGGAAACTCTGTCTCTGCAATGAGGATAAAAATGTAGCTTGAGCTCCACCCCCCATCGCAAAGGGAGATCAGAGTCATTCTGAAGCCCTCCCCCCCAACTCCTGTTTACTCTCATTCCTCCAGTCTGCCTTATCTCTGAAGGGGTGCCCGCCCAGATGTGAAGAAAGCTGAGGGCGAGGCGGTCTGGGGATCAGGTCAGGGGGTTGGTGGCTCAGGCGGGTTGGGTGGGGGTGGCGGGGGGGGAGGGAGGGTCAGATGTGATCCTCGATGGGGAAAACGAGGCGTGTGCCTCGGCTCAGCAGCTCCTGCTCGCGGGAGTCCAGCTCACGCTCCAGCGCCTCCTCTGACGTGCTGCCACTCCTTTTTCCATTCGCGCTCCAGCCCGACCCCCCAGCGGCGTCAGCCCCGCCGCCCGATGCCCCGTTGGCCGTGATGGCGGTGTCGCCGAACATGAAGGTCAGGTCGGCGTCGTTGCGGATGAGGTCGGAGTCGGGGTCTCTCAGCTGCTCGCGGCTCTGAAAACAAAGCCAGAGTGGAACATGAGGGGGAGAACGCAGAACACGGGAACGACACATGAACAGATGTGGGACACATGTGGCGTGAACACATGAACACATGAACACACTGACATCAACAGTACAAAGGCTCATAAAGGACACTGTGGATTTACACAAGGGAAGGGAGGAGATTTAAACTTAGTGCAGCAGGATTAACCTCCAGCTGCCAGCTGTATATTTCTTTTGAAATATTTTTTATCATGAATTTGTCATAAATCTGCTTCTGCTACCACTGTTCATAGTTTTCAGGCCTGGAGAATGGAAAGCTGTGTGAAATAAATGAATGGTTTTTTTAGTTGAAATTTGTTGGTAATTCTTCCAGAATCAAGCATCTCAATGTGACAGGTTTCAGATATTTCTGAATATTTTGAGTGTTTCTGCACAAAATCTTTGAAATCTTTCACATCTCCAAACCAGAAGTTTGTTCAGATTTAGTTTGAAACTGAAGCGTGGAAGCAACAAAGGATGAAAAACAGCCTGACTGTGAGGACTTCACAGTGATTTGTTGTTGATCAAAGTGTAACGGAGTCCGCAGCTCATCTAGATTTTGCTTTAATCCATAATTCACTCAAAACATACCTCAAGTTATTTTTCTAGTTTTACTGAAACAAAGGAAATTTGTTTTCTAAGGTTTGCTTTTTGCATAAAAATGACTGAAATTCAGAATTAATGACACAAGAATATTTTAGAATATCTGTTACAGATAAAGGAAACAGTACAGGTATGAGAAACACAGAGAGCCATTAAAACAAGAATTCCTGTATAGAATATAAATGAGTCATTAATATTGCTGAAATATTTTGGTCGCTCGAGGGTTAAAAGTGAACAGGAAATCCTCTCAGATAAGAAAAGGGTTTGAATGATCGAAACCTCCAACTCACAGGCTGCTTTGTGACTGAGTAAAGGTTAGGACTAAAACACAAGCTTCTCACAGCTATAATTGACTGGCTGATGATCAATGTTTGGCCCAGGTCCCCCCGGGGAGAACAG
>VVAS01043800.1:1677-12881 GCA_015103295.1 Ptychochromis oligacanthus
GAAATGAATGAATAACACACAATGGCATAGTTACATTGTATTCTGTTTCCTGAGGTCCTTACAGCTGCTGAGCATGAAGGTCTTGAGTTGTAAATGCTCATAAGTTGTCAATAAATGGATTTTGGTCCTTATGCCCTGCAGCTCTTTTCCACAAAATGAATACTTGAACTGTCCAGTTGAAGAGTAGCTATCCCTGGTGAATGAAAGAGCTAAATGGAAAAATAACTAAAGCTCATCATGAACTTCTATGAATCACATGTTACTGATTTATAGAACACTGAAAATATTTTAACTATTAATGGAGAACTGAGCTGCATATTAACTTTCCAGAGCATGCCTCAAAAGTAGTAGGCTAGCATTGGCTGTACTCAGAGGGCATTTGCTGTACATTTACACTGCATATTCACTGAAAAGAAAGGTTTTTAGTGAGAATGAATGCAGCAGAGATAAGGAAATGACTTTTCTGATTACAGACAAGAAAAAGAACATTAAAAAGGTTCATCTTATGTCAGTGACATCTAGAAGGTAATGCCTGAGATTTACCAAGGTGCATTAATCATGGATAAGCCGATAGGTAAATGATTTCATTATGTATGAGTATGACCATTGCAGATGTAAACATGTGACGTGTGCTGATAAAAGATGCGCACCATGAAGGTAATGTGTATTTAAAAATAATAAGGCATTAAATGCAAAGGATGGAGAAAAGTGTGGCACCGGTGCGTGCTCTGATCTGATAACATGACAAGAAAGATGAGGAAAAGGAGAAGTGAAATTTAGTTTTAAAAATGGACATCAGTAATCCCATTAGAGGAGCACAATTAAACCAGGATTAATGCCAGCTGTCATATTTTTTCATTTAAAAAAATGAGGTATGTCTCCCAAAAAGCCTAATAATTTCATTTTCTTAAGATAATAATTATAGATATTCCTTAACACCTCACCTGTGTAATTAATAGAACATAAAGTATGATCAAGGTCAGATTATCCTACTTGGGTAATGATGGTATTCCAGAGGCTGTTGACCGCAAATGAACAAGTGAGCTTCATTACTTCCCTTTGAAACCAGATGGTGAAATTATTAGTTGACTCACATTAATGAATTGCCAGTTTCATAAATTATTGATCATCTGATTTTTTTTTTCCAAAGGGGAAAAAAAGCCAAAGCTGTGAGATGGTTTCTAGTTGGTGGTGCAAATTGTTAACTAAGTGCCATTAATTAAATAATGTGGAGCAATCCTAGTTGGTACTCAAATGTTCCTCGTGTGCTTTCAGATGCTGGGTTCAGACCATAGACTGTATATCAAAGATGGACGTACGCATTGTAACACAACCCATTATTTTACGGATTACTCATTCTGAAGCCTTGCCAATAGCATTTCTGCTTGCTGCCACGTTGTTTGTTTTATAACGAGAAGTGACCATATGTGGACGAGAGGGTAAACGCTAGCAACCTCGGCTAGGAAGCTTTATCTATAAACTGTATGGGTACAACCCACAGACATAGATACTTGCTAATTAGTGCTAAGCAACACACAGATAAAACAGTAGAATTTCATTCACCAAAACTAGAGCGCAGACATCTTAGACAGGCTATAACTCATAGCAAGCTATATTATTTGTCAGATAATTTAAATGAAAATACTCCAGAAGGTGGAAAAGCTGCAGAAATAAGTTGTTTTTTGTTCTTCAATATATAACATAAAGTAGTTCTTGTAATTTTTTTTTAAATTTAGTTTTGCTATTTTAGCTTTTATATAATTATTGGTATCTGTCAAGCTAGCCTATGTCCTTATACCAAATCGAGAACTCCCATTGCTGGACTTCAGATTTCACAAAGTCTAGACCAGTTTAAATTAATCGCTATTGACCTGAAGCCCAAAAGTTAAATTCCTTGTATTTAACATTTTTCTTCTGGCATTGTTCATTAATTTTTATATAAGGGCTGAAACAATAAATATTGTCACATTACTTTTTCAGTTTTTTGTTTCCATTTGCTTTGATTGTAGTAAAATTCCTTTCTGTGCGCATTAAGAACGTCACAGCACCAAAAACTGCTTCTCGGTGTTCACCATTTTGATTTCAGGCATGAAATAAGCAGCAGCAGAGAATTTTCTAGCAGCAGCTTTAATTTAACAGGTTTTAACTGCTCTTCTAACATCCAGTTATTCTTTACAGGAACCATTAAGAGAAGTCCCGTTGTGACTCCTTAAGAGACGGATTAGCGTGCGTTAGCAGAATGCTAGGATTTTATGGGTAAAATCCCCTTGGCTGTAATTAAAACTAAAAGGAGATAAGTGATGTTTGATTTCAGTTTGGATATATTATTGATATTGTATTTGCAAACACTAAAATAATAGGTGGGCTTTTTTTGTCTAGAAGCTGGTTTAAACAATTATTTCAACTGTTTAGCTTTGCTAACTATTACGGACTCCTAGAGAGGCGCTGTACCTTGTGTGTCAGTTCTCTGCCAGGCCAGTTATATTTAGTCAGGCTTAGTTGTGTTTTGTACACTTGCCTTTGTAATATTTAGGATTTCTTGAACATTTGTTACTATTTTCCCGTTCAGTTAAAATCAAATATGTACACCTTTGCTTTCGCAAGCTAGGCAAGCAGCAGCAGATTTTTCAGGCATTGCGGGTAAAACCACACATGGTTGTAGCATTATTTAGTGTTTGCGTGCTAAATTGTGTTCTTCTCTGTGGAAGGATTTTGTATGAATGTTTTGTCAGAGGCAGGACAATTTGCAAAAGTTCACAAAACGCCAGTAGCTTTTGTATTTGAGCCGACGATTTGTGTTATATACTAGCCTCCTGGTGCAGTAGAGTGCGTACAGAGAGCGAAACCCCATCCTATACTTACTGACCAGAAGTCAGGAGTAGCTACTGGGCAGATGGACAAAGTGTTGTTGAAAACGATATGACTTGCATTGAATTTGGAAAAAAAAAAAAAAACACAGCAGGAAGGTCTTCAGGCAAATGGCCTGAAAAGGATATGAAAATGCACAGACCGCTAATGCAAATTGTAAAACTATGTGACTGCAGTACCAATCCTCTCTTCAGATACCGGGTACGTCTCCCAGTGTGACCGCCTGCTCAGCTGAGGTGAAGCTGGTCAGCGAGGACAGACTGTCTGTGTGTCAGGAGGTCTGGTCCATCCTCCCTCTGTCTTGTGGATGCTTTGACTGGTGCCGCGAACGCTGTCAGGATGAATGAGCCTTTAGCGTTTGCTCCATTCTCTGCCTTCGCCGCTGCTCGTCTGTCTGCCTGTCTGCCTGTCTCTCTCGCTCTTCATCATCCCCAGCCCCCCCTCTTCTTTCAAAAACAGCAGTCAACACGGTGATGTGGAAAGTTGATTTCAAATTTTTGCTGATGAAATATAAAAATGAACGCGGGGGAGAGAGAGAGAGAGAAAAGAAGGTAAGATGGGAAAAGAGAGAGATGTATTTTGAGAAGCAGAGCCCGAGGGTGAGATGAGTCACCCCGCCCTCCCGAACCCTTCGGGCTCAGTGGGTCTTACACAGCTCACATGCACGCATGCACAAATACACGCACCGTCCTTGCTCTGCTCTAACTTTCATCCACACTCTGGTTCACACACTCAAACATACGAGAGCTGCACTGAACCTGTCAGCTGCACAGCGTGCTATTGTGGTGCTCCCTCTGAGTCGTCACTCGCAGCGTGACCAAATGTAATCTAATGATACGCCACATCGACATGGAGCACACGATATTACATCTTCCCGAGTCTCTTTGATTATCAAAAATGAGCCTCTCCCCCTCTTGTCGCTTTCATTTTCAGCCACATTAAACCGTGAATATCATTCTATTGAGTCTAATCCTCTGAGGAGACTTTTTGCATGTAAGTTACGTAACACTCACACCGAGGGCAAACACTATCATCCCTCTTTCATCCCTTTTTTTTTTCTTCACACAAATCTCCCAGAGACAGTAACATCACATCACATGCGAGGCTGTATATCCACACGAGGAAGCCGTCGAGGTACGGGGATTGATGTACTGAACGCTGCTAGTCCTCAGGCTGACTCAGCGCAGAGCCACTAATGTATCCGCTCTTTTGAACCCTGGAGGCGGTCGCCATGGTGAACTGTTCTGTGACCCGTCCTACAGCACTGCGTGCTGTCGCAGATACGCGCAGCGGAGGCAGCGCAGGGTCCATAACGCTTGGCTTTGAAGCAGTTATGGTTGCTTCCTGCTTTGGTTGATATTCAGTGCCTTCAAGGCCTCTCTGAGGATGGTGTGTGGGTTTCAGGGTCTCTGCCCTCACACTGAGGTATGGCTGCAGCCTGCAGGGAGCACTGCTGTTTTGGAAGTTGGGGTAGAAGAGAAGAAAACAGTCTGTCCTTACCTCTGCCCTGGAGAACGTGGAGACACACAACTCCCAGCCACATACTCTGTGTGTGTGTGTGTGTGTGTGTGTGTGTGTGTGTGTGTGTGTGTGTACCTGGCCCTCCTGTCTGGCTACTTGGCCTCCATCCTCCTGCCCACTGCTTCAACTTCCTGTGCCCTTAGGTTGAGTCTCCTTTAGTGGATCAGAGAAAGTTTTGTTGGAAATCTGATCACATGCTTAGTGGATCTGTAGATTAGTATACAAACTGCTAAACCCTCCCCTGAGCAGCAAAGGTCCAGTAGTTAAACAAGTTCTGCAGGCACAGAGAGTTTGCATGGTGCACGTACTAAGAGAGAGTGCACAGTATTGTTTAATCCAGTCCTTTTTTAATTTCCAAAACCCAAACACAAGAGCGAAAGTGTGCTAATGTGCGTGTTTTTGTATTAATATGAGCTGTCATTGTCTGGCTAACACTTACTACCTACAGTAGTAACCTAAGAGAGTGTTACCATTGATTGGTGTCAACTAAGTTAACTGCCAACGGGCAAATATTAACAAAAATGCTCAGAGATTCAGGCATTCAGTCCATTCTGACTCTTCACCAGTAATGAGAGGGGTTTGCTGGGATGAGCAGTCCCCTCGGATTTGCCTTGGAAATTTCCTTTCCAACAACAAGGCTCACATTAAACTTCAACGACAAAAAACTAAATTGCACATTCACAAAAGTAGAAACAGATAATCCAAGAGATCAATGAATGATCTGGTCAGTATGGTCTAATACTGTGCCTATAATATTTTGTTGATTTAAAAATGGCCAACACATGTACAATGCATTGTAATCATAATTCATATATATTACTGTACTGTAGGATGCATTCTGCGTAATGAGTGCTTTTACTTTTACTTGTTGACATGAAAGTCTGGCTCCTTGGAAGCAAAACAGAAGGAAATGAGGGGTGGCTCAAGACTTTTATGCAGTACTCTATAGAACTGTTTGGAAAACCCAACATCTGCGTCACAAACCATTAGTATCAAACCTCAGTAAAAGAAAGGTGTACAGAGTCCCATCCATAACTAGTGCACTGTGCAGTAGTACTGGAAAAGTGTACAATTCAGCAGCCATCACATACATCTTAGAATATATGCAAACATTCCCTGTGTTCCTAAAATGATATAAGCGACTGCTTCCTGTTCAAAGCCAAACTGAAAAATGTCTGGCACCATTTTTCAGTTTGGCTTTCACTTGCTGTTTGCATTTAGTGTTCACTCACTGTTTAGTTAGGTTTAGGCACCAAAACTACTTGGTTAGAGGTAGGTAAAGGTCATGGTTTGGGTTAAAATACAACCTTTTTACAGTGTTAAACACATGTTAGAAAACTCCATTCTCTTGGTTAACAGGATGCAGTGTTCAGCTGTCTAAAGGTGATCATATCGGCATAGATATTATTGGATGGTTTTCTGGGGGAGGAAAGTTTCCACTCCTTAAATGACCCCTGTAGCTATGTGTGCTCTGTGAGATCAGGATCACTCTAACACTAACAGTTTCTCCTGCTGTCATTTTCAGTGCACTTGACCTTACCTCAAGGTCAAACACGTAGCATTTTATTTAGAAAAAAGTATTGCAACCATTTGGGGGAAAACGTGTGCATGTGTCATCAGAGAGAAAGATATTCAAAAGATTGTACTATATGAGGTAACCTTTTGTTTGCCCACTGTCTGGGCTTGTAAATGTCAAGTATACAGTGTCCTAACTTTTGTGAAGGTTTGCTGTGAGACAAGGAAAATGGTATTACAGTGCAGAAGCTCCAATTCAAAATGGTGTTTAAAATGTGTTGTATTTAAGGATGGCCACGGGGAGCTGAGCATGAGCACACATCTAGACTGTGAGGTTAATCGATGTGAGCAACCTCTGATTTTACTGCAAACCTCTTTCTTAAAATGCTGCAAATAACCATGGAGAGTGGTGTCTCGATGACACAAGATTATGCATGTGGAGTGCAAATACTAGGTGGCAATTTCACACTGTTCAGTTATACGTTTGCCTGCTTAGTCACAGTGATGCATCACTTAACTGATTGGGCAACATTAAGGCCAATCACCTTATTTCAAGCAACACTTGGGCTCCTGACTGTAAGATTCTTACACATGAATGTGCTCAGTTTTGTACCCATGATATTGTGAAACAAAGTTTTCCCACACAGTTTGAGGAAGATATAGTTTATTACATCGCGTTCTCCATCACTCACAAGCATGATTGCTGCTTATGGGAATCAAACACATCCCATCATGCACTGGGCAGCCTTAACAGCTGTAGGTAATCTATGTGGGCTCTTGAAATCCTTAATCAGCAGGGAAAACTGAACAAATTACATACTGACTTTGCACTTATGTTTGCAGTATTATTTGCTGATTATTATTTGATATAATTTTCTTTATGTGTAAGACATATAATACTAAAACCTACAACAGGGATGATTTTGATACTACAATCTTGGTCTTCATGTCTAATACCAAAGACTTAATTTATTGTGACACCTCCACCGAATCACCCAATAAGACTTTGAATTTTTAGTCTTTAGTGTCTTTTAGCTCATTGTTTTGACTTTTCCAACTCACAAATCTCTGATAAGCCAAGACGCAAACTGTGCAGCTGAACAAAGAAACCAAGGTTGGAGTGCCAAAAAAAAACAAAAAACAAAACAAACAAACAAACAAAACTAAACTAAACAAAATTAAAAAAGAACCCTGCAGGCCACTTGAGGCTTCTCCCAAAAGTGAGTCAGTCTCCACATACTCCCATGTAAAAACACCCAACTTCAGTTGTAAAAAAACACTCTTGCTCTCTATTTCCCCTTTCATAACAGTTGTATAGGGGTCACATTTTTTTTCATAACTCGTCATTTGGATACTATAAGGCTTAAAGTTATGGGGTGTGGCTGCTGATTGAGAGGTGTGCTAACACAGGCCGCTGTAGCCGATTGTTGACTGCTGAGCCAGTTTCTAAATTGGACCTCTTGCAAGTGTTTGTGGTGTTGGTGCATTTTGGAGCATTTTTAATGGCATTATCTGTGATATAATACAGCCAGCTATGAGGTGCAGTTCATATAAGTATATGGTCCAGTTTTTGTGGATGACATTATAATATCCTTTCAGTCTGTTAACAAGTATTTGTGACTGTGCCTCACACCCGTATGGTTTACATATGCAGCTTGCTAGCCAAGCTTGCTAGCCTTGGCTTACAACACTCCAACATCTGGTCATCTGGTCATGGTAGCTATATGTGATAAACCCACTGTACGCTACTCAACCAGCACCATATGGGATTCAGGCAAAGGCAGCAGGTGATGGTGACATTTAATAGCTGATATATTTCTCGTAAGTTGGAGGAGCCAAAACAAAGTTAAACGAGGAGTAAATATTAGACTTATTTTGGTTGTCTTGGTGGAAAACATGGCTGCTTATGACTGCTAATGTTGCTGTGCGTCTGCTGGGTGTGTGTAAAAGATGGCTACTCTCTAACATATCTGCCGTAACAACTTATAAGAACTTATCACTTATCTGGTGATAACATATCAGGTTTATTGTGAAGGGCATCTGCCCTCAAGTGACCAAACTTTGCATTTTATCTAATCTGGTGTCTCCACAAAGACGTATACTGTAGGCAGCCAAGAACAGATTCTTGTTCTATTCCTGTGATCAAGAGGTTAATGGGGATATCAGAATGCAGTGCAACCTGCTGGATCAGTAACTGTAAAGTGAACACACACACTGTTAGATTAGAAAGTAGTGTGATAACTGTTATGAACTACTTTTTACATTTTTTTTTTCTTAAAAACCTCTAACATTGGCTTTGGGGGAAGTAAAGTACAAATTTTGGCTCTTTGAATCTATAATCATTAGAGCGTCTGCATCCCAGACCAAAAGCTTTGCACAACCATGACCCACATAAACACACTGAGCTCAAATCAGCACTTTGAGCCACTACGCAATCACTTATCTAGAGTTGGAAAAGTGTGTTATTGACCCGAGAGCTGGTTCCAAAACTCGTAATTTCTGTTAACTGCTTTGAGGAAGCAGCTCTGCTGACCAGCTCGGCTGATGGTGACAGATAGTGGTTCGAGCCAAACTTTGACGTTTGAATCCTATTCAAGGACTTGAGGTCCTGACTCTAGAGGTAAGGTAACCAGAGCTTCAGGCCTTAGGTTTGCCATGACCCAGTTCTGTCTTCCTGTTGTCTGGACAGTGTTGGTTGAGAGGAGGAGCTCTGTGGAGGAGATGAACACCGGATATCAGAGGCTGTGTGAGGAGAAAGGAGATTTCATTGGACTGGAGAGTAGAGTTTTAATTAGGACACTGCATATTTTATACCCTTAAAAAAACTTGTTTCAAATAACGTAAAGATTTAAAATAACACTAATGAATTATTACCTCTTTTAGAGGCAGTAGGTGGCCAAAACAGTCACTGTATTACTTTTCCTTTCAGCTCCACAAGTTGGCAACTACAGCTGTTTTTCTTTAGTGAATGAGGATAACAGTTTCCTCCCCTGAAAAATGTCAAGGAGCCAGTGTCAGTGTCCAATGCACTTTAAAGAGATAAAACTTGAAGAAGAACTTTGTCAACTTGTGTATTAAGTATTTAGACTTTCTACATCCAATCCAGTTTAGTGCCTGAAGACAAAAATAGGCATTTGTGCTGGAAACAGGACATTTAATGGGGATGATGATAGGACTGGTTCTTCTTTTATTTAGAGAGCTATATGTAATTATTTCTGAATAGTGAGAGCAGCTGTAGGAGTGGATAACAAAGCATTTTTACAGCAGACAGAAAAATTCTACATTTCCAGCCATGAACAATAAGATACTGTCTGTTTGTAAGGGAGGACTTTTACAGCGTTTTGTCATTGCCCTGCTTCTTGGCTGGTTCATGGCTTGAAGCAAGTTGTTAGATGTATGCAGATAATACAATTATATATGTATCTAGTATATCTATTTACCAAATGCCAGCAAATGCATACCTTTTGCAGCACTTTGTCACGAGTTCTCTCTGCTAAAAACTGCATCAGTTTGCTTTTCTGAGGAATCCACTGAACAAGTTGCAGAGAAAAAATAGAAACATGTTAAAATCATGGACAAGTTTGTAAACTACTAGAAACTTTTTCTGCTGATTATATTTCAGTTAGGACAACTATAGTGAAAAAGAAGATTATTTACGCCTGCAGTAATCTATATTTTGGTGGTATGGCTCTGTTCAGGGACCTGCCTGCCCTTCCACACATCTAGATGTGGAAAGCAAGACGCAGGGAGAGCAGCAGCAAGACCCCAGCACAGCCCAGAGCAGCCATCAGTGACAACACATATGGCATTGATTAAGTCAGAAACAGCATGGAAGGGTGGGGTGTACACAGGTTGCAAAGTGGCTTGCAGTTGAACTGTGGAGCAGGCTGAAGCAGCTTGATTTTTATTTGAAAGGGAAAAATATAGCAAAGCCTGGCTATATACTTTGTTTCATTGTCTGATTATATTTCTATAATCATAAAAGGAGAATATGAAAAGCTAACTGCTTGTAACCAAAAAGTAAAGCAAATGCTTCACTGGCATTTAAAAGTAATAATAACAGTGGAGGTTTATAATCCATTCTAAACAAATGAACTCATCTGAATGATAAATATAGAAGAGAATAAGCTGCAAGCTGAACACTTGGTTTACTTGTGTGGCCCAGACAGTATGTGAGCACAAGGCAACTGGTCAGCTCTTGTGTTTTCCCTTCAGGGCAGTAGATCTGGCTCTCCGGTTCATTTGCATGATAAGGGAGAAGTGCACAAAACTGTTGCTGTGACGACGCAGAAGAGACATATGGCTCTTTCAGAGAATCCTCAGGGTGTCAGAAAAGGTGGAAGCTCTCGCTGAGTGTTTTGTGCAAGGTGGGGAGAACGAGAGAAATCTTTTGGTCTTTCTGTGCTGCCTAGCTTCCTGATGCACAATGCAAATGTTTTTATGCGTGCCAACAGCCCCACCCATTCACCTGCCACCACCACACCACCACCTCTTCCTCCTCAGCTGATCTTTATTGGCAAACTGCCGCTCAGGAATTTATGATCAAGGATGTTGCACTCTGAAAAACATCTCAAACAATAGAAGAAAAGGAAGAAAGCTGTAGAAAATGAATCCGGGCGATTTGTGTGGGAGGGAAAGTTGCCCACACTTCATTTGTGAAAGATTTCTGAAATGACTGAGGCGCTTGTTTTTTGCTACTTTTGGACACAAAACAATAACTTTCCTGTACATTTAAAATAGAACTCTCATGCTTTTCCTGCCTTGACAAAACCCTTATCATAAAAGTGCCTGTTTTACACATGCATGCAGCCGTCGCTTTTCAAAAGCCAGTGAGGGCACACACAATACAGCGCCTGTGTTTGTGAGCAAGTACACGTGCCGCCCTCAGACTAGAGAGCAGCTGGCAGCACCATCAAACATTCATGAGTGAGATGGAAACACTGTGAAGGACAGTGTGGAGCCAGGGATGCGGGAGGAGAGGCAGCGAGTGTGAGCTCACAAAGGTTAATGGGACTTATCTGCATTACCTCTGGGCTGCTGTTGTTTTTTACGGGCCATTGTTTTGTGTGTGTGTGTGTGTGTGTGTGTGTGTGTGTGTAAGAGAGAGAGGTGGGTCGAGGTGAGCTAAAATCGAGTTCCTGTCACCAGTGATGCCTCTTTTTCTGTCCAGTCTGCAGCAGCTGTTCAGTTCAATATACATAGCTGAGAAATACTAGCCTCCTTACAGTGCTGCGCCGCACCTGGCTTTATTTTTTAATAAAACGATGCCCACAGAGATCCACGCACATTCTCTGCTCAAC
>VVAS01043959.1:1757-12086 GCA_015103295.1 Ptychochromis oligacanthus
CAGAAAGGCCTGGCCAGATGGTGGATTCGAACCCAGGACCTTCTTGCTGTGAGACAACAGTGCTAACTACCATGCTACTGTGCTGCCCATAATAATCCGAGTTATTCTGAGCTTATTTAAAAAAACAAGCATTAACGGCAGTCTGACAGTGAGATAAATTTTTTTTCTGATTTAAGAGCGCTGTAGTAAACTTACCACTTAATTGACATTCCTTATGTATTGTAAGAAGAAAATTGTTATTAAGTATTTAAAATGCGTTTTTTGCTTTTATGTGTAGAGACACTGGCTGGCACTGGTGCAAATTCTCTTTTATCTGTATTTTATCTCAAGGCACAACAGTCGGTGTCAGGTGCGTTATTCCTTGTACTCCAGAAACTGCTGTACACACACAGCAAAACTGTAGTTTTCTACATTTTCTGTCAACACACTGCTTCCAAACCAAAACACTCACATGGCAGTTCATGAAATAGCAATGACCACCTCTGATCTACTGATTAATGCTTAATTTCTTTCGTGTCCTCAACACGATTTTTCATTTATCCGGTCTTATATGTACTGATTCATGTCTATGTATACAAAATTATTGGTTACCACTTTTAAATGGTGAAAAAGCCCACATTTGGAGTTTCGTGGAGTTGGTGATGTAGGGAATCCTTCCACACCAGAGACCCAAGGTTGAGTCATGCACATCACAGCTTTTTCATATTTCATTTGTATTATTTTTCAGTGTGTTATTAATTAAAAATACCTTACCTGGTTAGGTTTATGCATTAAAATTTACTGGGTTAAGTTTAGAAAAAGATCAGTTTCCACTCCTTTCACAGCTCTTGGTTGCCGTGGTGATGTGCCCGTATCTTTGTCTGGACAACATATGTGCTGCAGGTACGGCATATATTTACTATTGAAATACATTACTTACAAAGTCATAAAAAAAAAAGTATTTCATGTCCGTGAACATGAACAAATAGATTGTCTTTTCATGACTACTTCATGTTTTGCGGTGAGACCGGGCTGTCCAAACTTTTAATATTTTTTAAGATCAAGAGTAAGTAGTTGTTTTTTCCTCTGGTTAATCATCCACCACAGGCAGTCAATAGTATTCTGTTTGCCACTAGGAATTAGTTTGAACAAAAAAAGAGTTTTAAGTATTGAAAAATGAATAAATATTATATATTTTCTTTTTAAATTTTCATATTAACACAGATGTGCTAAAAGAGGGGTTAATTGTATTTTACAGTACCGCATTAATTGAATATTTATTATACGCCTTTTTGTTTCTCTCTCTTAATATCGTAGGGTCTTTACCCTACAATATAAAGCGCCTTGAGGCGACTGTTGTGATTTGGGGCTATATAAATAAATTGAATTGAATTGAAAAAAATAATAATAATAAAGTTGCAACACTACATTAACAGAGGTAGCAGTAAACTGAAAACAGTGGCTGAGGCCTCAGAAGGTTAAAGTGCAGTCTCTCCCTCAGCTTTCTATGGGACCTTCTGGGAATGAACGAGGAAGATAAACTGCTAGTGTGTGAGAGCCAATTTTAACATGCTGTGCAGATTCTACTGGTGTCAGATCAGTTTATGCAAAACAGGGAAAAAAATAGAAACCATTCAAGCGTGAAGACAGCATGAAGTTCCAGGAATTTTCTTACACACCATCTACAGTAACAACGTTAAATTCATCAGAGGACTCAGACTAGTGGGAGCGAGTGTCCCCCGTGCTCTTGATGATCATAAATTAAGGTTACAACTGCAAAATAAGTTATGAAATCCACAGCTGATGCAGCCTGAGAAAGAATAGAAAACAGGCTTTTTCTCGTAATCCACTCTTGTGTACCAGGTGTCAAATATCGTGCCAGCGCTGTCGCTCTTTCCACGAAGGTGTTCTTATGCCCAGGGGATGTATTTAAATACTGCACTAGTATAATATCTATCTACTTTACTTTAATATTTCTTCATATTACTTCATAGTTTTGCCTCACTACATTTTAGAGGGAAATCGTTAATTATTAATGCTCTACATTTATTTGTTAGCTGAAGTAATTGTAGCTCAAAATGTTCAAAATAGGTACTTTTACTTTTGATACTTCACTAGATATTTCTGACACTACTTCTATCCCTTAGGTAAAATTTACCTAAAGATAACTGAGTAAAACGTAGTTACACTCACCGGCCACTGTGTTAGGTACACCTTCTTTGTACCGGGTTGGACCCCCTTTGGCCTTCAGAACTGCCTTGATTCTTCATAGCATAGATTCAAGAAGGTGCTGGAAACATTCCTCAGAGATTTTACTCCATACTAACATGATAGCATCACGCAGTTGCTGCAGATTTGTCAGCTGAACATCCATGATGAAAATCTCCCATTCCACCACATCCCAAAGGTGCTCTATTAAATTGAGATCTGGTGACTACGCGGTGTAGTGAACTCATTGTCGTGTTCAGGAAACCAGGTTGAGATGATTTGAGCTTTGTGACAAGGTGTGTTATCCTGCTGGAAGCATCCATCAGAAGTTGGGTACACTGTGGTCAGAAAGACATGGACAAGGGTAGCAACTCCAGTAGGCTGTGGCATTTAAACAATGCTCAGCTGGTACTAAGGGGTTCAAAGCGTGCCAAGAAAATATCCCCCGACACCATTACACCGCCGCCACCACGAGCCAGAACTGTTGATACCAGGCAAGATGGAGCCATGCTTTCATGTTGTTTACATCAAATTCGGACCCTACCGTCCGATTGTCACAGCAGAAATCAACTCATCGGACCAGGCAACATTTTTCTATCATCTGTTGTCCAATTTTGGTGAGCCCATGTGAAGTGTAGCCTCAGTTTCCTGTTCTTGGCTGACTGGAGTGGTCTTCTGCTACTGTAGCCTATTTGCTTCAAGGTTCGACATTTTGTGTGTTCAGAGATACTGTTCTGCATACCTTGGCTGTAACAAGTGGTTAATTGAATTACTGTTGCCTTCCTATCAGCTCAACAAGTCATTTTCACCCGGAGAACTGCCTCTCACTGGATATTTTCTCTTTTTCAGCCCGTTCTCTATAAACCCTAGATATGGTCATGTGGGAAAATTCCAGTAGATCAGCAGTTTCTGAAATACTCAGAGCAGGCCGTCTGGCACCAACAACCATGCCATGTTCAAAGTCACTTAAATTACCTTTCTTCCCCATTCTGATGCTCGGTTTGAACTTCAGCAGGTCGTCTTGACCATGTCTACCTGCCTAAATGCATTGAGTTGCTGCCATGTGATTGGCTGATTAGATGTTTGTGTTGATGAGCAGTTGGACAAGTGTACCTAATAAAGTGGCTGGCGAGTGTATATAAAATACACAATGAATGATTTTATTTTTTTTTTTAAAAAGGACTGCAAGGCATGAAACTGTATGCTTTAAAAAACACAAGACTATACTTTATTGCTCCTAATATTAAGATCAATAATATTTGCTCAGTAATAAAAGGTATGAGGTGCTCCTATAGCTCTCTGATATACAGTCTGAATTCTTTTGGATTGTGAAACTGCATACCTGCTATGGATTTACCCTACAGAACAGAGTTATTTTTGCTCCTGCTGACAAGTGATGAGGATTTAGCTGTAATCCAGCGAATCAGATCTGTTATTACACGGATGAGATGGAGCTGCACGATTCACTCCGCTGTTATTACAACAAGTTATTTTCTCCCTTTAGTGGTTTCACACTGGCTAGTGGTGGCTTTGCAGCTGCGTCACAAATTAACAATCAGACACATCTGGCGCCATCATGGAGGCCCAGTGGAAGCCTGTCTAAATGTAAATAACTGCTGAGTAGTGTAACAGCAAGCCAAGAAATGTTTTTCAAGTTTGATTAAACAGCTTGTATTGTGTTACTAATATGACACTTTGGGGAATTTTATCCTGAAATGAGGTCAGGCTCATACAGGAATTACTTTTCTAAATAAAGCTTAAATTATCTGCTCACATAACACAAAAATTTGGTCTGTTTTCAAGACTTGGAAAAGTATTAAGAGCGGCTTCCAGTCAGCTAAAGTTTGTTACCTTGTGTGCATTTTATGACAGCAGCGACTTTCTATACAAGCATGAGCGATGGTGACAAATGTATATTGAGTAATGCCAGGTTTTATTTTTTCTGAGCCTGGACAACAGAAAATAAGATTTTTGAATTATTTTGACACACATAATTGCAAACTGATATGCATTTCATGAATTTACAGTCTGTCTCAGTGCTGTCATTTGGCATAACCACTGCATGTCATTACTCTGAATTTATTCTAAGATTAGAAAGACAGCACTTCATTTGGACCTGATCTGTTTAGACTAAGAGAGAACTGAACTGGTCTCACAGGGAATATTTTTCTGAAATAGTTTTGAAATTGCCCATTTTTTTGCCGAAACTGTAGAGCAGTACTTACTCTGATGCCAGATCTATGTTGGTATTGCATGTCTGTAATTTGAAATGTATTTATTTAAGAATTACGCAAAAATTGGGGATAATGGAAAAGAAAAACTTGAGCAGGCTTTGAAAAAATAACAATCACACTTACTTGACCATTATTATAGTTTCACTTCAGAACCCCACTTCAGAACCTGATAATGTTCATGCCTAACACCCCACAACTTTTATCAATAAGTAACATTAAAAAAAAGAAGTTCAGCATAGTTTACATAAGAAACCTCATGTCAATTTTTTTTTTTGTCCCTCCCTCAGGTGAGTTTTACTCCATATTTTTTCCCTGGACAAGCTCCCCTCCTGCAGTGGCCCCAACGGTGGTGGTGCCCCACAGTTTGAGAACCGCTGTTATATAGGAAGTGTCTGCAATCTTACAACCAATCACTTTACCCAGGTGCTACACAAGGTGTGAATACTGAACATAGTTTTAATATATATCATAAATACAGTTAGAAACACTTATAAAGGCAATTATGTTAAAAAAAAAATCTTATAATGAGTTTTGCTTGGGTTCTCTCCAGGTGCTCTGATTTCCTCCCACAGTCCAAAGACATGTATGTTATTACACACTGTCTAACAATGTGTAATAAAATCCATCCATCCATCCATCCATCCATCTGTTTATGTAAATTGGCTATAGGCGTGAATGGGAGCATAAATAGTTGTGTGTCTCTCTGTGTTAGCCCTGCATCAGACTGGTAACCTGTCCAGGGTGTATGCCACCTCTCACATTATGACAGCTGGAATAGGCTCCAGCATTTAGATTTTTTTCCCAAATCATTCAGCCTCGCACATCATGTCCGGTTTTAAAACACCAAGATGGCAACAGCAAAAAAGCTCAACTCAAGGGTGCATAACAGGACTTAACTAACCAATGGGTGATGTCATGGTGGCAACATCTATCTTTTATACTGTCTATGTGGCATTCTTATAACTTGCAAGTATATATTTATATGGCCAGTGAAAAAACTCAGTTTCATTTCCAACTAACAGCTACTAAATCATGTAAAAAACATATATTCACCAGGTGGCAAAGTCAATATCAGTACTAAATTCACTTAAGACCTACATATATCCGTGCATACGTATACAATTTCACACAATTAACAGGTGACATTGGTAAACCTACCTAATAATGTGTGATGCTAAAGTTTTCTGAAAAATATGAACCTGCTGTTCATTATTTTTTTGACTTGCAGTGCTCGGATCCCAGCACATAAACCCAAAAGATTCAAATAAACACTGTACATGTGTTTTCATGAATATATAATTGACTCCACCTGTTAAATACTTAGCAATGAAAAAGGGCGAACAAAAAAGATCTGTGAGGAGTCAGATTCATTGAAATGAGCTCATTTATTCACCAAATTGTGAAATGCTGTCATCTTACTCAACTTTCTACTTCTAAGTCAAATGATGAAAATGCATCTACATGTAAGAAATGAGTCATTTTGTACAGTTAAAAACATTTCAACACATATTCCATGATGTTTATTCATGTTTTTACCAATTTCAGAAGGACTCAGTTAATTGTAGCCTTATTTTACATCATGAAAACAACAAATGCTTTGTTCTCTGACCTTCTTTAGCCTGCAATGAAATGTTTATTCCCCCAAGAAATAATGTGCAGAAATAAATGCTTTTATATTTATACACAGACTGCAGGTAGCTCATACAGTTTACTTTATGAATGAACTGATTTACAGCTAAACTCTTCTCTCTCTTCCCCACTTTTAAGCCTGCAGATGAAAGGTAAATATACTCCCGTCTCAGCTGAGGAGCACATTATATAAAATGTTGACTTTCTCTGTTAGTGCAGTTGTCACAATAAGTAACCACATTTACAACCTTTATTCTAGATGTTTATGTCTGCAATGTGGATGTGACTCATCTGAACTTGTGCCATTATTTGTACACATATTTTATGTTTGACATTGTATCCGGTGTGACCATAAAATCAGCATCATCATGTTTTGAAAGTTTCTCAGACTGGTTTACAAAATCCTAACCCACATAACACATAATGTGGAATATACAAGAGAGGGTGTAGTCTGTACCTTACAGTAAATCTAATAATAATCCTCAAACTCTGAGTTTAATTTGGTGTTTTGTGCTATTTTTGTTCTTCTGTTTTCGTTTAAAAAAAAACACCTGTCAGTTTTTGTTCTCTATACCTCAGTATTGAAGGCAACAGTACAAAATTATTGGAGTACAAGTCAGCTAGAAGAGCAATTACATGAAAAAGTAATCTCCAAAACATCAGAAAATAATTTTTGCTCTTTTAAACATAACCAGTAGCATGCTTTTTCTTTTTATAACAGCAAGTCAAAATAAGCTTATTCTAAATGTTCTTTGTGTATTTTCTCTCATTTTTCAGCCCTTTCTTTCCAACTTCTCTCACCTCTGCCTGTTGTGCTTCATTCACAGAAGCCATATGCCTGTCAGATACCGGGATGCACCAAGCGCTACACCGACCCCAGCTCATTACGAAAGCACGTGAAAGCTCATTCAGCCAAAGGCCTTCAGGAAAAAGAGGTCAAGGTATTGTATAATAAAACCTTCCTGTGTTTCTAAAAGTAGAGTGGGTTTTTTCAAAAGTATAAGGTAGAAGGAGAGGGTTCAGATAGCATGGCTAGAAATAAAAATTATAGCCAAACCATTTTTAAAAGCAATCTGTGGGCAATTTTTAAGATTTTCTGTGGCATTTTTCCCCTTAATGCACAGTTGGAGTGGACAGTGGGAAAATGTGGGAAAGACATTCAGCAAAGGTCCGACCAGCCAGGAGTAAAACATGTGGTACGCACCCTAACCACTCACCTATCGAGTTGCCCCAAACGGGGGTAATATTTAAGCTTTTATTGGACAGGAGCAAAAGTACAGAAGTCAAACCAGGATCAATGCAAGTACAAGGTCAATGTCCTGCAATCCTGAGCCACCTACACACAATAAAACAATGAGCAGAAATTTACTGGAATCAATTGATTATTTCTCATTAACTTAACATTAAAATATAAACATTTATAAAATTTATAAATGTATTAATTTGGTTTCCTTTAAAACATCTTTAGTTTATTCAATGCCTGTAATTATACACAGCACATCTGTACTTTGAAGTATTCATGATGGATATTTGTCTTGTCTTGTCTGGAATACAAGTTATATTAAATTATGTTTCTTCTCATAATAATGAAAACAATAGAAACCACAATGAAGGCTCCACTATTTAATAAAGTCACCAAATAAGTCATTGTACTTACTTCATCACAAAGCTTTAAGCTCTTATGTCAAATGACAAAGAAGAGACTCTTGAAACTAAAAAACCAAGTGTCTCTGACTGTCGGCAGACTGAACAGTCATTGATTCAACTTAACGTCTTAACTTAAACTTATTTAACATTTTCTTTAAACCCATTGCACAGTTTTCATTTGAACCAGCTTGAAATATACAGTGTATAATTTTCTGACATCTTTTGACATTATATTATTGGGATTATCTTGGTCTTTATCTTAAGCTGCAGCAAAATTATGTAAAATGTCCTCTAAAACTGGTTTACATAGAGAAAAGATCAGTTTAATTATGCTTTCGCCTGCTGTTTGATATATATAGTGTCATATTACAAAGAAAGTTTTCGCTGGACTCTGCAGTGCTATGAAAAACTAAGTACACCCTTACTGCTTCCATAGGGATAGTAGCAGCCAAATGGTGATAATCAAATGCACTTGATTAATTGCTCATCAGCAAGTGTAACCACCTCTATAAAAGCAGAAGTTTTGGCAGTTTGCTGGTCTGGAGCATTCAGGTGTGTGTTAACACAATGCCACAATCTTCCCAGGAGTGGACGTCCCAGCAAATTCACCCCAAGGTCAGATTGTGCAATGCTCAGAGAAATTGCAAAAAACCCAAGCGCTACATCTCAGACTCTATAGGCCTCAGTTAGCATATTAAATGTTGAAGTTCATGACAATACAATTAGAAGAAGACTGAACAAGTATGGCTTGTTTGGAAGGGTTCCCAGGAGAAAGCCTCTATCTCTCTAAAAAGAACATGGCAGCACAGCTTAGGCTTGCAGAACTGCATCTGAACAAACAATAAACTTCTGGAACAATGTCCTTTGGACAGATGAGACCAAAGTGGAGATGTTTGGCCATAATGCACAGCTTCACGTTTGGCGAAAACCAAACAGCATATCAGCACAAACACCTCATACCAGCTGTCAAACATGGAGGAGGAAGGGTGTTGATTTGGGTTTGTTTTACAGCCACATGACCTGGGCACCTTGCAGTCATTGAGTAGACCATGAACTCCTCTGTATACCAAAGTATTCTAGAGTTAAATGTTAGGCCATCTTTTTGACAGCTGTCTGACAGGCCGAAATTTTATCATTGAGCAGGACAATGATCTCAACCACATCAGAAAATCTTCAACCGAATGTCTGAAAAAGAATCAAGGTCCTGCAGTGGCCAGTTATAATACTTACAGATACACATACGCATATACAAGATAAACATACACATTTACATAAAATAAAGAATGAGGTGTAGAAACATCAGAATTAAATCAAACCTAAAACATCATGTTAATCAAAAGCCAAACAGACGCGCTTATGGTCAAACATAACATCTGGAGGCAGATGTCACTTTGTGCGGATGCCAAATCATTTAAATTACCTTGAATTAATTTAAAAATGATCCAGTTTGGCAGCACTGAGTGTCCATAAAAGCACACAGTTTTTCAAAAAGTTTTATGGCTGTAAAAATGCCACACAGATATAGGCTCCATTGCAAAACCGTATGTTTGCTTTCCAAAAAATATTACATTGTGAGTGCAATTTTCCCAAACTCTGGCATTCCAATAACAAATGTACAGCTTTTTCCAGTAATTAAAATATGAGAATTGCTATATGGAGTGGAGCACATGCAAAGTAAAGAAAAAAAGGCTGTTTTTTAAATTCCATATAGAGGCTCATGGTCATTCATGAGCTCCTGAGTAGAAAACGAGTAGTAAAGATGAACAGTCTCAGAAATAGAAAGCAAAACGGTGATTTCTCTTGTCTTACATCTTGATTTTATTTCCTGATTGTTACCTTATGAAAGTATGTTTAAAAGCAAGTGAGATGCATGTACAATTTGTTCCCTTTTAACCTTAAGGTTCAAAACAGTATTGTTCTTCCAGAAGTTTTTTATAGCAGTGAAATGCTTCTTTTTTTTAACTTTCAAAGAGAAAGGGGGCTTCTTAAGGGTCAGTAGTTATAGGTCTGTGTTTCTGGAGAGTAGCAGCAGCAGCAGGAGGAAAGAGTGGGCATGTTTATGATTCAGTAGGATGAAATACAACAAAACAAAGTATTACACACAGTCCCTGGAAGTCAGAATAGGGAGCCTATTGTTCTGCTTTATCTGGGCCTTGTTTGTTTTCTATGGACCGTGAGTGACACTGGGGCTCTGTGTGTATTCCCATGCCTTATTTGGTTTAAACAGAACCACGTGTGTTTGTAAGTTGTGACATGGTCAACACGCCCTGAGCTGCAGTAAACCCTGTGGGGCTAATTGGAACTTTGAAATATTAAACATGAGCTTCACAAACTCCTCACAGTCATACATTTATTTAAGCTGATGTGTCACAGCTATTGAAGTTTGTGGCTTCATGAATGCTAGTTTGGGCAAACATTTCTTGAAGATTATTCATACCACTTTTGTGGTTCCTGGGTGTCCTCCATGAGCTTCTTCTGAGTCCTGAAGCTGTCAATAAATTGTCTTGGAAAGTTGGGGGGGGGGGGGGGGGGGGGGGGGCCGTGGGCGGGGGGGAAAATAAAACAGTTTGTGGGGGTTTGATTTTTAAGAAAATTTGTTGAAAAAGGTTTTTTATTTATTTTTGTTGTTTTT
>VVAS01044002.1:5840-18881 GCA_015103295.1 Ptychochromis oligacanthus
TTGGCGCTATAAAAAAAAAAAACCCCAAAAAAACAAAACATTATTGAATTGAATATGTTTTTGTGGTAATACAGCACAAAAACATATTCAGTGTTTTTGTGGTAATGTACAGATTTTCCGTCTTTCATGGTTTATGCATTACTGCTTTGGGCCTATGGATAATGTTACATGTGCATGTTTTTTATGCAAATTTGCTGGTGTAAGCCTCACTTTTACTGTGAAGTTCTGTCTGCAACCACAGAGTTCAACCTTGCATTTGAGCAACCAAATAAGTATAGCACTTTTGTTTCTTCAGAAGATTTTGATAGCCTTCTCAAAACAGCTGAAATGGCACACTCTTGGACTGGAACTTGGAATAGTTACTGGAGTAACTGTGGTTAGAGATAGATAAAGAAGAGGGCAAAGAGGGAAAGGGATAGAAAGCGAAAATAAAACAAGTAAACTTCGAATAGACGTTCACTTGATGGAGAGAGCTCTGTGCTGTGAGAGGGTTTTAAAAGCAACATTCAGTTGTTTCTGAAAAATCAGTAAACACCAATACCTGCCTGCCTATTAGCCCAATCAACTGAGTGGTTTTAAAGTGGAAAGTAACTGAGTCTTTGTGACTGCAGTGCGGGTATGTTGGCTGTTGAAAAGTTGTCTATTGCCACTTCAAGGTGCTTTCTAATAGATACATAGACATACTGACCAAGGATTAAATGTGCAATATGTGGCTTAAGGATCTTTAGCAGTGCTGCTTTTGTTTTGTTAAGTTCTACAGCAAATGGACATGAGAGCAACCGATGTTTGTGTCTACCACTGCCAGGCACTACTAAAGCATAGAAATTATTCAATAACCAATATAATACATAGGCCTATTCAAGACATATTGTACATTTAAGCACATACTGACCTGAAACAACTCAAGGATATAATGCAAAGCTTTGTTTAAAAATGTATTTGTTTTCTAAATGATATTAATTCTATTTGTTTTATGGAAATAACTTAATGAATAGCTAGGTAAACACTAGGTGGGTCTTTCAGCTTGGATTACTGTTTAAATGTGTTGCTTTCAGCCAAAAGAAGCAGTCATTTCATATTTTGTATTTTTTGTAAAGCATTTCTGAACCCTGAAAGAGCACTGACAGTAATGAACAATAAGCAGCGTAATGTTGGCGATAACTAACAGTATTGTGCTTGAAAAGCATGTTGAGAAACTGCTCTCTTTTGAGAAACAAACCCAGAAAAACACAGTCTGTTCTGAATGATGTCTGACTGCACAGCAAAGCAGTGGGCATCTGCCTAATCCTGTTGTGTTTTTCTCCTGAGTAGTCTTGTTTAGGTTGTTTGGCCTGTCTCCAGTCATACTGCCATTCCTATGTCTGTCCCTCACTTATTATGTGCTTGATTGCTGTGTGTTTCAGGCCTGTTGTGTTGGTGTAGCCGGTCTGCTCGTTTCTCTGCCTGTTTCCACCACACAGCATCCTTTTTTTTTTCTTAAACATCTCCTGAATCTGCCTGCCTTCTGTACATTTGTGTTTGCATTTGTAATTATACACTGTAACAACGGAAAGGAGGCAGTTTTGAGCAGTGGTAATTTAATCCGATGTGCCGCTTGGGAGTGTGGCCATGGATGTCCATGCCAGTGTAGCTGTAATAAAGGAAAACACCTTCAAATTTAGTGGCTAGATTGCTCCAACTGCATGACCTTTGCCCTAGTGCCACCTTAAAAACAACATTACAAATATCTCAAAGATTAATTAGTAGATTCCCACCATTCTGTATTCACATTGTCAAGACATGTGGGAAGCACACCTTGTCAACTCTAGGGACTTTGTAACCTTGCCATGGCCACCCTCAGGGCAAACAGACATACTGATAGTTTATTTTTCCAACATTATGTGACTTTATTGCCCAGCTTCTTTAAAATAAGGTGACAGGGACCAAAACTCCTTAACAGTGACTGCATGTTGGCTTTGGAAAATTTCAGCAGAAAGGTAGATTTCCCTCTTTGGGAAAATTAAGTATGATGGAACCCCAAGAAAGTAAAGTGTGGAACATGGCTAACATGTCCTAACTTTAAGAAAGCTTGTGTCTGGACTCATGTGGTCTGGTGTCCTGCCCCCTTTGGCTTTTCGATGGACACCACATAAAAGTGTAGCAATACATCAGGCTGTGGGGATAAAGAATGTTTTTAAGGCCTTCTCAGCACTGGCCAGCATCAGGGATACTGCAATCAGTCTTTCTCAATCAAATTAACTGTTGTGAAGTTTATTAAATTCAGTACTAGTGATTACCAGTAGTACAAAATCAGTTCCTGACAAAACTAAAACCAAGTAGTTATGTCAGTTTTGTGCATCAAGCCCCTCATTTATTTAATTTGATTCCGGAACAAAAATGGCCTAAAGTGCATCTGAAATTAGTGAGTGTACTGGTAACTACAGTGCAGGGCGGCAACAGCAATGACAAATGATGTTTAGTTTATGATTGTGTTAAATGGTCGTGTGCTAAGTGGAGTGGAAAGTGACTGGTGAAGAAAACTTTACTTGAACTAATGACAACTCAAGTAAGTGCACTAAAACCTTAAAATCCTTAATGGACATCCATCTAAAACCAAAGATGGACAGACACCAAAGCCAAATATATGAAACTGTCTGCATGTTTTAAATGCACCCAACATGAAGAATGCTAGAAGCTCTGCTACTGATGGTGGGGAAGTTATATTACTATTCATCTATCATGATAGCAAAAAAATGGTTTGTGTGCTGTTTTGTTTCTGTATTTTATTTGTTTTGTGTTCCTCACTTTCTCTCCTCACACTTTGAACACTGATTGTGTCCTACTGTGACCGGCTGCTCATCAGACTGAAATTGAACAGCGAGCTGGCTGCAGAGGAACAGCTGCAGAGCAGCTTAGAGGCTGCACAAAACAATAAATGTGCACTACACTCGAGATCTTTGTGGGGTTCTGTCATGCATAAATATCAGATCTTTTTTGGACAAATCTCTGAATAAGGAGGCAGAAAATTAAAGCTATGTATGCCCGATCTGAAAGGATGTTCTGGTTAAAGAAGAACTACAGTTACTTGTTTGGAAGCTTTGCATATAAAAGCAGCACAATTCTACTCTTTTAGTTCAGTGCTAGGGCCTTTTTCCTGCATATAAAATTAAAAGCAAGCAAATGGGAGGAAAAGACAGATGAGAAATAATAGAAAAGATATGAATGACCAACCTGGGGAAGGGGAAGTAGTACAGTCAGAGAAACGAGGATGAGGCACTGTAAGAGAGGAAGAGAGAGAGCTGAAAACAGTTTGCCTGAGAGTGGCTTTTAATCAGCACAGGAAGCACCGTCAAATTGGATAAAATGTTATCTTAAAGCTGGAAAAGTGTTGGAGGAATTTATGGTACATTATGTTTCAACTATAAACAAGTACTCCACGAATTTTAGTTCACAGAAGTCATTCATCACACAGAGCTCAAAGCAGCCCTTTCCCTTTCTTTGCTTTTGCCCGCCGGCTGGAACTGTGCCCGGACCCATCTGAGGCTCAAAATGCAGAGAGCGCTACAAAAAGTTAGAGGCAGAGAAAGGCACTTTTTCTTTGTTCCAGAAGAGAGTCACTGAATTTCAGTTTTTTCTGCTTTATCTGTGATAAACATATTGTATTATTTGTCTGAGTGGAGACGTGTCCGAACACTCCGCTGCACACACTTGTGAAGTAGTGAGGAAATCTTCAATGGGGACAGTTCCAAACAGGTTAGACAGTGGTGGAGCAGAGACAGAGTGTGGGTGATACTGTAAAATAGGGCACACCACCCAAACAAAGTTCCAAGGATCCAAGGAGGTAAATAAGTGATGGCTGGAAATTAAAGTTTTCCCAAGAGTGGTGCTTCTGGTTAATCTCCACCAGGTTGCTAGTGACCTGTTTAGCTTTATAAAGTCTACCCCTTCATATGGAATTTTCATCAATTTGGCATACTCTGACGGAAATCTTTCACAGAATCACAGAAAAGCTGTGATGGTGAATGTGGTTCAAAAAGTTAATTTGAAAGGTAAGATCTTCTAGTTTCTGAAACTATGCTTGTGGGTGTGATGTTTTGGCACACATTATTCCATGTATAAATGAGCCCAACCAATATAGGATTTTCAAGACTGATACCCATACCAACATTTGGTGATTTAAAAATCCTATATATTGGTCAATATTTTTTTAAACAGATTTCCCTAACATTTGTTATGTGTACTTATTTATGGGTCCTTACTAAGATAATATGACAATGTAGGTTAAAAAAAAACAAAAAAAATTTTTGTCACAACAAGTTATGGATTACCCATTTATGCTCTCCTCAGATCAGCTGGTTGTTGTGTTTGTGGTGTTCCAAAGTGTTGTAAACATGGAAGTTGCAGGGTCCCCTCTGGTGGACAAACTATGCAACATCAACACTCATTACATGGTTGAAGGGTCTTTCTCCCATCTCTACTTTTTTGATTTTCATTTTCGGGTGTTATAAAAGGTGATACCGATATATCAGCAAATGGCTAATATATTAGCCAGGCCAATATATCAGTCGGGCTCTAGTTACAACCAGTTTCAGAGACCAAACAGGAAACATCTGCAGCCATTCTCTGTGAATCCCTATAAGTCCCTATCACCAAGTTGATGAACAGTCCTCTGTGTCTTTATACTCTGAAAAACCTTATCTCCCTCCCACTCTGCCGGGAAGCTTTATTAATATCTGCAAAGCTCACTCATTCTAGGCTTATTTTCCTGTTGTTCTTTTTTGTTGTGTGTTACTCTCCTTTATTTACAGCCTGTTTTTATTTCCTCTCGCCCCAAGAAGGTCACCCCCATGTGCCAGGCATGTGATATGGAGGCCCCGGCAGTAAATGGTGAAGCAGCAGAAACAAGATATGGAGATAGGAGGTTTAATGCAGAGCATGTTCAACATTGCAGATGGGCCTTCGCGGTGGTCTGACGCTGGGCTCCCACCATTCAAAGAGTTTTATCTCTATTTAACCTTGAAGACTGCAGATAGAGAGCCGCGGCTGTAGTTTCACTCCTTTGACAGACAAAAATCTCATATCCCGTGGCAAAAGCATACAGGAACGTTCATTTTCACCATTTGTTCTCTCTGTCACCCCCAGCTTGTGGCTTTGCTTACTTTTATGATAACACATGTTCAAAGTCAAGGATTGACTCAGAACAAATGGTTTGGTCCCATTTTGGGAAGAAAAAAATCAGACTCCAGTCATTGAGTGTAATGTTAAAACGTGCAGAAAATATGTGGAAAGATTGTGTTGCTTAATCTTGAATGAATTCTGAGATCATTAAGCTCAGTGGATTTGATGGAGTGGAAAGCTGTGAAACAGTCTGCTTTCATCTCCACTCCTGGTCTTTCCCTACAAATTTCTAAAATACATCCATGGATTCGAAATGAATTTACTTCCCCATGCTCTTCACACATGAAGAAATGTTAAAATTCAGTCAGATAAGTGTGTGCATGTATAGATTGCATGCATAAAGACTTTAGCAAGGCTGGCCAGGCGTCAGACCAACCCTTTGTGATAACTGGGAGTCCGGTGATGCTGTGTAGACTGTATATGTGCAGTGGATATAGCCACAGTGATGTCATGCATTGGTTTTTGGATTTTGGATGTTGAAGCGTCAAAGTTAGTGTTTTGTCTGCCGTCATGTTGTTTCTTTTTGGAGCCAGAAGTGACTGTGATTGGAAAAGAGAGTGAAGCTAAGCCAGATTATCAGCTAACACTAGCAAGATTTGGTAGTGTAGTCGGATGGAAGAATGCTACATGTTTGGTTTTATTGAAACAAAAACTGCCCTTATTTTTGTTTAAAATTGTGAATTATTCTTAATTATTATTAAGTCAGCAGATGGTACTCTGGTACTGTTGCAGATCCACTAGAGAGACTGAATGTGTCGACAGCGGTTGCTTCTGGAACATTGGTATGCTAAGCAGATTTATACAGCCAGTGCTAACAGGTTTTATTAGCGTTGGCTGTTAGCGTTCATAATCTGTAATGGTGCATCACACAGACACAGATATGAGCTAATTAGTGCTAAGGAAATGAAATTCCACTTAATCCGCCGCTTTAGGAGTTTTGATAGATTATAAAAAGCTGTAAACCCCTCTCTTTAAGATGTATATGTGAGCCATAGACTGTATATAAAAAATGGACATAACCAGAATGACATCACTCACTGATTTATGACTCCACGTTAGCTTTGTGGCTGTCCACCATCTTTACTATTTGAAGTCAGAAGTAACCAAATTTAGATGAGGATGGAGTGAAGTTATTAATACAAGCTTGCTTGGTTAGCTAGCTGCATCTATAAACTAAATGGGTCAGTTGCACAGATGCAGATTTCTGCAAATTAGTGCACAATAACAGATATTAAAAAACAAAAATTTCATTCACCAAAACTGAAGCACAAACTTCTTGGATCCAGTTCTATTAAAAATGCACTAATATGGTAGAGAGGTCCAGTAGTAGCTGCCCGTATCAGCACATCTGTCAGTCAAACTAGCCACACCACTAACTTTAAAGCTTAACACGTTAAAGAAAAAGAAAATCAACAGTGTAGTTATTATAAAGGTGATATAGAGGGTGTAGAGTACAAAACCCTTTTTTTGTCCAGCACCATCATTTCATTAATTTCATCACTCAAGTTAGATATTTTACCATCACAGTCTATAAGGAATGGCTTGCTTTGAGAGCAAGACTCAAGTGGCCTTTAGAGGAACTGCAGTTTTTGGCACTTTTGAACTGTTTTTATTTTTCATTGCTGGAGTTTGCTGCTTGGTATCCACAAATGGAGATGAAAAAATGGCTGTTCCAGACAGTATATTTGTTCTCAAAAATATTTTAAATGATTCATGTATTTTTATTTTTTTTATTTTTTTATTTATCAGCAAGTTTATATTCTCACTGTAAATCTAATGTATAATTAGGCCTGATTTACATCAGTGGCAAGCAAAGGCTGCATTTCTTTCTTCGCAAGCAAAACGAATAATTTCAGCATTCCAATAAAACCTTATTGTAACATGCAGCTGGGCCAGTTTCAATCTTGGGTTTGTCTTCAGGGATGAATCCATCAGATCCAGTTGAGTGGCTTGAGCATCAGCAGACCCTGTGCTGCTCATCAGATAGCCGAAATAATGGCAGATTCATTTCTGGTGTCTGTCAGCAAAGCTACGTGCCTCTTTGGATAGTTAGCTGCAGACACACCCCATACTGAATGCTGCAGCACAATAAAAACACGCCTGCATGTGTTCCCTCCTGACCTATATCGCAGAGGGTGTTAGCCTAATAAAAAGAGATGGTAGTGGCTTGTCCTCAAACCCATGTAGAGATGACTGCAGTGGCTGGAGTTATTTTTATTTTCTGCAGCTATGATTGTATGGAGGGTGAAACAGATTCTTCATTCACCACAGAATTAAAGTACAAGCCTGTGGGCTTTGCTGGGTATGGTAGAGTGTGACTCTTCTGGATGGGGTTTTAACATTGCTAAGATTAAGCATTAGATAATATACAACTTGATGCAACTATAAAAAGTTTATGTGCTAAGTTGTACTGTTGTACAATCTATGGACCTTGTATGTTATATGAGTGGTGTTCGGTGACTTTTAAAGAATTGAAAATTAGGGTGTAAAACAGATTTCTGTTCTGCATTTTACAAATTTGTGAAATGCAAACGTGCAATAGTTTAATAAATGTATTCCAGTTTCCTTCTTATCAGCATGTTCAGGGTTTGCACTTAGAATTTAAGACTCCTGAAAATATATCATAAAGTAAATATTTTACTGAAATGTAATACCTGTGCAGTTATTTCAGTTATTGGTAATAGTGAGCTAAGCAAAAGAAGTTAACATAGCAAATTGTATAGCACATCTTACATCATGATTGGAGTAATGGTGGCAATATTCTTGTCAAGAACGCTACTGAACACCACAGAAACTGGCATTAACTACCTTATAAGTAGCTCAACTGAATCACCATGCAGAAGCTAAATGTTTTCATAGTTAAATCATGAGTTCATCTGGTAACTGATGATTAAAATGATGCACGTTATAAATTTGTTTCTTAAAGAATCAATAAGTCAGCTAATTTCATCAAGATGGGTAAATCCCACCTATATGATGTCATTTAATTTTTGTCATGATATACAGTATGTTGGTCTTAAGTTAATTTGTCAATAACAAACCCTTCTCAGAAATACTCTTCACTGCAACTGGCAAGCCTTTATCAATACTACGGCTGCACAATGAATCCGATTTTAATTTCAGTCACGATTCTGGCTTCACACAATCAAATGAACGTAATCGTCCGATGTTTAAAATGTGTGCTTCGCCAACAGAACACAAAGCAAAAGCAAATGAAGCGTTCCCTAAATCAGCGCCTGACCACATAGTTGCATGTGCCAGTCACAGCTATTTCCTGCACCCCGCAGCTTGACGTTTCCTCGACTAGTCTTGACTAGTAACATTATGTTAAAAGATAGATATACAGCAAAATTCAAATGTCTGGCACAGCAGAAGGTGAAGATATTGTCCTTCAAAGCGGACCATCATCTGTTGTTTGGAAATACTTTGGATTTAGGGAAAGGGATGTTAACCAAGAACAAATGCAACAAGTGCTGCAGAGTTGTGTCTGCACTGCAAAGCAACACAACTAACTTATTCAACCGTCTGAAAACACAACACAAACTGCAGTATAATTAATGCATGAAGGCCAAGAAAAACAGAGCAGTAGTTGCTGATGTGAATCGTCCAACAATGATGCACTGACATCACCAACGCAATCATATTCCATTTGGCCAAAGATGTGTGTCCAGTAAATATAGTAAGTAACAAAGGGCTCAGGATAATCGTCAGCTTACTGGACAAAAGATATGTCATCCCCTCGCACAATTATTTTTCTTAAGTGGCAATATCCACACTGTATGCAAAACGTTGCAGGAGAAACAGAGGGATCTCACAGCTGTCGAGTACTTTGCTACAACTTTTATTCACATCTATCATGCAGCTACAATGAATGAAGTGAAAGAATTTATATTAATAAACACCTTCTTTGTCTGGAAATGGTGCTGCCCTAAGTAATATGATGACATATTATCATTTTTACTTTTATTTTTTATTTTTATTTTTTATTATTTTTGAGTGGCCATAGTCAGCTCACTCACAAAAATTTAAACTGGTCACCTTTGCTATTCTAACAGTGATATGACCAGCTGACCCCAAAACTGTGTAGGAGAACTGATCTAATTAGAGCTGCTGTTGGAAGCAGTTAATGGTTGTTTTACTGACGCAGAAATAAGTCTCTCGTGTTCTTCCACATTTGTCAGGTAAATGATAACTCAAGGTGATCATAAGCAATGCACAAGGTCAATACACAGTTGCTTGAAAAAATAATGTGGAGGTAAAAAGATGGCAAACTAAGCGCCTATTAATGAGAGAATTTTGGTGTTTATGCAACACTCAAAATGAAAATGGTGATATCATATCAATCTGTTGGTAGGTACTAGACAGCTGTGGTATTTCCACTGAAAGTCCATGATAAGGGGTAGGGCAGGTGGAGGTGGTGCAAACTTTTCACCGGGAGTCTGATGTTTAAATCTTGTCTGGGACCAAGTTAAATTTTTGCTTTCACTCACAGTTTGTTTAGGTTTAGGCCCAAAAACTACTTGGTAAGCTTTAGAAAAAGATAGTTTGGGATAAATACACGCTAGAAAGCTTAAAACCTAAAAGTTCTCAGTTTGCTGATTTCAGCCCTATCTAAAGGTAATGACACCAGCACACATGGTACATGCAGTTAATTAGAAAGTTCCTTTTTGGAAATATTTATTACCATGTCTCTGAAGTCATTTTCTCTTAATGTTTCCTTCCAGTTATTCCTCATTTTTAGGATGTCACCACTGAAGTAGTTGCCAGTTTAAAGCAGGTGGTTGCGGCTTCATTGTACAATTCATCTTTTCTATTTTTGAGCTTTTGCCTTTATTGGATAGCACAGTGAAGAACAGACAGGAAAGAATGGGAGAGCACAGGTGAAGACATGCAGCAAAAAGCCAATGGTGAGATTTGAACCTGGGAAGCCTGCATTCTAGCCATATAGCATGTAGGCACCTGCTCAGCCAGTGAGCTAAAGTGACATACGAAGTTGTTTCTTTGATAGTCTTTGTCTCTTCTAATTTTTTTTCTTTTTTTGGATAATTGTAATTTATACCTGTACTTAAGCACCGTATCCTTAATTGGCTTATTCTTTTTCTGGTTCTACTACTCCTTTTAGGGGTCACCACAGCAGATTATCTGCCTCCGTCTCACCACCTTAACTGGCCGATTATTGACTGATTTTAATGAAAGAATCAACAAATTTTGTTTCAACTTTTGTTCCTGTGCATAAATTCGACTTTTAATTTCTTGGGCTTCAGTAATGACCTGTTTAATAAATAGCAACATTAAGTTTAAAAAGTACTTGTTAAGAATTTTACCGCCAGGTTTTACAAAGATTGTGCTGGAATTTCCCATTGTTGGAGCTTTCTGGGTCATTCCATAGAAAATTGGTCAAATCTGAGAACGTGTACTTCCCTGACCGCCTCAGAATAACAATCAGTTATGTTCTTTTTTTTTTAGATACAATAACTTTGGCATATCCAATGAAGCCATGCAAAATTTTGCATTCATATTATCAAAATTGTCTGGGTTACAGGTTCTCCAAGTACTTAGGGGTGAGTCGAAACTTGACACTTTAAGTTGCCTTATTTTTCCCAGCACTTTCGATCCCTTATAACTTCTTAAGTACAGGAACTAGCCACAGGAATCTTTCAGTGCTGAAAAACACTTTGGAAGAACACTGCAAACAAACCAGTTTCACATCAACTCCAAGTGTCACGTTGTAATGCCACAATCTTTGAATGATTTTTTTTTCGATGACCAAGTCTGAGCAGAAGTAGCTCTGATGCTAACTCTCCATTAACATTAGTAGCTCTGATACTAATGTCGCCATTTTAATGTTGATGACGTAAAGTAACAGAAACGAGCATTGGTACACTGGACGTTTTATGTGTTTTCTGATTTCAATGGAGAAAACTTGAAAATGTGGGATAGGAGAATGGTCAAAACAAGCTTCAGCATTACAAATGGCTTTGTGGGCTCAAAAATGCCGGAAAAAGTACGTTGAAATAAAAAGGGCACAATTTCAACCCACCCTGTAACACTGAAAATGTTCATAGTATGAAGGTAAAATATTGCATGGTATCATTACATATACTAAAGTTATTGCACAAAAAAGACCTTTCTGGATTCTTAGTCCTTTGGGAATCTTTTTTATTTCTTCTGAGACACTATGTCGAATTTCCATTTAATTGCTTTTACAAAGTTTTTACCTTCCGATGCACCTGTCGCTCATTCAGGGGTGCAGGGATTTTGTACAATTCATGCAGTTAGACATGTAGCATCTTACGTACACGGTCTCTCCAGTTGTTTTCTGGGACATGTATCAAGATATACTGACCTAATCACTGAATGTTTTTTTTTCTTGACTTTTACAGTTTTTCTACAGTATGGAAAAATACTTAAAGAAAACAATATTATGATGTATTCTGGTATTAACGTAATTAACTTCATGAGTTTGTTGGCTAGAATGATTTTTGGTTTGTGTGTCCACACTTTTGAATTGTACTCTTATTGGTATTATAATCTAATGTTTCTTACATGCTCCTGACATTGCGAAGCTCTCCAATCCAATCATTTTACACAAAAAAAAGCTGGTGTAGGAAAAACTTTGCAAACAACTTTGTCTCCTCAAACAAAAACATATAATTTTCAACTACACACACACGGGACTGTGAACCAGGAACTCCCCAGTGAAAACCTGCAGCAACACCATCCATATATTTTGACTTGTATCAAAATGTGCGAAGAACAAAGAACACATATCAAACAGTGCCAAAATGAACTTTACCAAGTTACCTGTTGTAGCTCAAAAAATGATCAAAAAGACAAAAGAGGTGTCATGAGGTCAGTATCATTAGTAGTGTGGGTGGGTAAGTGGAAGAGTTTGGTGTTGGGCTTTGGAGCTGTGGTAGAAATAAACAGTCACTGCTTTGAGAGAAATGGTTTATATTTCAATATTTAAAAAAAACAAAAAAACAAACAAACAACTTCTCTCTGAGAAGAGAGTCATAGTGTTGAAGGGGATCTGTTCTGCCTTATTTTCTGCCAGAGTGTTAGAATGGTGGATGCTTATTATATATTAAATATTGAAAAAGTTTCAAATAACAAGGTAGATATGTGCAAGTAATCCCTGTGAGCCCCCTTCAAGAACTTCATCTAAAGTTTGCTAGCATTACCTAAAATTAGCCACTTTTGAGCTACCAAGATCTAAGTTTCCCTTCACTGAGAACAGTGACATGCTATTAAAAAACACAAACAAACAAAAAATACAGAACAATTACTGCATAGGGTCACCTGCTCAACCAGTGAGTTAAACCAGCAGCCACAGTCCACAGGCCTTTCTCATTAAACAATTTATAGTCTGCCAAAAAGTTATACTTCAAATCATTCCAAACCTATGCTGCCTAAACTGCTGCCTTCTTTTAGTGTCATTCAATTTTCCACCCTAAGGAGGCCATCTGGACTCCTATATCTATATATGATAGAAAGTGCCTTGAGGCGACTGTTGTTGTGATGTGGCACTATATAAATAAAATTAATTTGATTTGATTATACATGCTTCCCTTAGGCAATATTATTAGAAGGCATAGCATACATTTTCATTGCTATGCAGATGATACCCAGCTTTATCTATCCATGAAGCCAGATGACGCAAAACAATTAGTTAAACTACAGGCATGTCTTAAAGACATAAAGGCCTGGATGACCTCTCATTTCCTACTTCTAAATTCAGATAAAACTGAGGTTATTGTACTCGGCCCTAAAAATCTTAGAAACAGGGTGTCTAACCAGATATTTACTGTGGATGGCATTACTTTGGCCTCCAGTAACACTGTGAGGAATCTTGGAGTCATTTTTGACCAGGATATGTCCTTC
>VVAS01044041.1:2371-14685 GCA_015103295.1 Ptychochromis oligacanthus
ATAACTGGGCGTGAGCAGTTCTGGTATTTATGTCATATTTTATGTACACAGGTGCATTATTGAGCTCAAGGGCTGTTAAAAAATAGCTAATATTGGTAAAAATGTGCACCATTTTCAGTATTCACTATATGACACACTGTTTAGCTTACCTTCAGTAGCCCAAATGAAAGCAATTTTAGTATTAGTAAATAATTTGCTACTTTCCAAAGATCTTTCCAAACCGACATGAATGTGTAGAATGAGTTGAAGGTAAATTCCATTTTGATTGTCTTGAAGAAGCCTGTGGTGTACACCCTTTTCACTTATCAGATGTATGCAGGCTGAATTTGATGTTAGCCCAGTCTGTTGGGGTTAGAGAGAGACTCACAGGGCTAAAGCTGCAGTGACAACTTGATGTTAGGCCAAACTAGTCACAGCCGGTTATTTTTGAACTAGATATTGTGTTTATAAGTTGTTCCAAGTTATCTCTACTCTCTTTCCCAGTTCCTCAGCCCTCCCTCTCACACCCAACCACACCCAAATATGCTGCAGCTACATTTCATAGTACTTTGCAGGTGCTGTATTTAAAGACCAGCATTTTACATTTTGCATTGTTCTAAATTAAACTGCCCAACTGTATATACACTTTGTTAAAAGGTTTTTAATAAACTTAAAACATGCAACTGACTTTGTTGGAACAAACTGTCAATGTGGAGTCATTAAGATGAAATTAATGAAAAGAACTCTGCTCTGATGTGGTGTGATTTATTGGAAGAGTTCAGATTTACAGGAACTCTAAAACTGCTGAATCAGTGTGTGTTTGCATTGTGTCTGTATGTACATGTGGAGAGGGCTAGAGGGTGCCAGGAGAAACAATCAAGCCATTATCACTATAAGTACTGTATTAATGACTAATGTCTAATAAATCAGTTATGCTGTCGATGTATCTTGTACAGGTTTATGCTCTTGAATTCAGGGTTTTCAAAAAAAATTAGCTGTATGTGTGTGTGTGTGTGTGTGTGCGCGCGCACGTGTCAACAGTCAAATGTCATGAAAAATAAGTACTTAGTCAGGGGTGAATTTATTGACCATGTCATAGTTTCATAAATAATACCAGCAGCAGTGAATAACAAGGAAATCAGAGGAAAAATGTGATTCTCATGATCTAATCAGCCACCTGGGTGTGGCCACATGAGTGAACAGAACAAAGAATCAAGAATGACTATGTACTTAGAAAATGCATGCACGTCTCCATGGACCCATCTTAAGTATCTTATGTAATGTTTTAATGGAAAACCTGTTTACAAGCTCTGCATAAATAAATGCAGAATAAATGTGTTCAGAATGAAAGACCAGCTTATTTAAGATTCCTTGAAATACAAGATATACACTTTTTTACAGATAGCAGTTCCAAAACATGTTTGCCTTTCTATTGCAGTTAGTGTGTACATTAGAAGAAGCAGCAGCTACTTTCAGCTGCTCCCTTGTTAAGGGGTCACCACAGTGGGTAGCTCTGCACGTTTGATTTGGCAGAGTTTTTATGCTGGATGCCCTTCATGTCTCCGGCTGGAGCCGAACCAGCGACCTTTTGTGTGCAAGGCAAATGTGTTATCCACTACACAGATAAGGCATTACAGATGCAAATAGACCTTCTTACTTGTTCATAAGCTTTAAAGAACAACTTGTGTAAACGTTTCTGTGGTTTTTATACAAACTGTTTTTTTGTTTGTTTTTTTTCTCACAGTGTATCCTCATACCACTAAACATACCACTGCGTGAAATATGAAACCTATGGGTTTGGCTTTGTGCTCTTTGTTCACAGACCACCATCTCACTCTCATAGGATACTATGCAAATCATTTCACTGAAATGCTAAACTTACAATAAATCACCTTATCTGTGCCTCTCATCTTGTCAGCTGATGCCAGAATGCCAGACATCAGCATACACTCAACGGTGAAACCCGTTGACCACAAGTCAACAAGTCAACCCAGTCTGCTAGGGTTAGAGAGAGACTGTCAGAGCTAGAGCTGCAGTGATAGGAAGACACATGACATGTAATCTGACTCCCCTAGAAGGAGCCGTGGTCTGTGAGCCTTCAGAGGCTGTTTGGAGAAATTAAGGCAGCTATACACCAACTGTGTATAGCAGTATATTCTTTCCACACAGTGAACAGTTTAACTCAGTGATCCTCAGTTTCTAAGAGAATCCTCTGCAGCAAGTTCAAGACCTTTTCAGGCACTGAATACCTAATTGAATCTGTTAAAGTGAATGCATTTAGAGAGAGATTACTTTTTTATATGTATTATTTATAGTTTATTATGTGAAGAACTGGAATAACTGAAGAGAAGCTATAGGCCTTGTCTTGAATATTTCAGGGATGGGTATCCATCCCCCTTAAATATTTTGCTTCAGCTGAAGCTCTGATTTTACTTCATGTCAGAGTCATCCTAAAAGGCTTTTCAAAATAACTTCAGGTTCTGTACTGATTCAGAGATGCTGAACTACCTTTTGTCTCACTCCTAGTCATGTGGAAGATGGTTGTACAAACCAGTTTTGTGTGTGTTTGTATATCAACTTTTGTGTTTTTTGGCTGGGTGAGAGAGGGTGTTAAAGTCTGGTTTTATCCATCAGTTCCTTCAATCCTAGTGTGGTTTTTCAGCTTAGAGACAATACAAGGAGTCATGACTTTTACTACTGGTTGTCTATGCATGTGTAATTTTGTGTATGAATAGTATTGTAGAAAGCAGAATTTAATTGTGAAAGTAAAAGTCTGTAAACCACCATAATGTCCTTGAAATTCTGGAGATGAAGCTTACACTAGACTGTACCCATATCCTCAGCACATCAGGTGGCATGTTATACCAAGGCAGATAAGGGAATTGTACAAGTTGGAGCCACAATTTCAGGGTAAGGATTGGCTCTTAGAGAGGTAATATAGTTGTAATTTCTTTTGTTTATTCTCGTTGTTTTCTGTCTGGGATTTTTACAGCCTGAGGCTGGTTTCACTAAGATAAATTAGACTGGTCTGCATGGTTAGACTAGTTTAATTTTGGTTTAATTTTTTGGTGAACCAGTCTAACTGGATTTACACTACAGGCTGACTAAAAGTAAAAAGGCTAACTCAAGCCTAAGCCTGATGTTGCTATGACTAGAGACACTCAAAAACAGCAAAAAAGGAAATCATGGTTCATTGTTTGTGATTTGCTAATGCTGTTATGGAGAGAGCAAGGAGAAGAGAGTTTTAGAGACTGTAGAAACCTACAGAAAGTGTGCATACTTCCACACTGCAGCAGTGTTTGAATGTGCCAAAGGAAATCACCCTGAGCCTGACTGAAAAAATTACCAGAAATACTTAAACCCTGCCCCATAAAGAAGCGAGAGCATCTAAGCTCTGCTACATACAATGTTGATTTTATGAAACAGGAAGTTTTTTTCCACTGCTTATTCTGTTTAGTGCTGCTGTAATATAGTACAGTTAGCCTCTTTGCTAAATTTTCCAAATAAAATGAGTAGTTAGATACTGTCACTTGGTTAGTTATTTTCTCTTATTTGAAAAAAAAAGAAAAAAGTCTTGATCTAGCCAGAATTCAGTGTATCGTAGTACTACTTAAGATAGTCACTGACTAAACTGCTTTGTGCAGTGGATGTATTTAGACATCTTTATGAAATTGGATTATCAATGTTTATAAAAATGGCACCCAGAAACACTTCAGTTAGGTCAGTCTCGTGTACTGTGCATAACAATAGCTTTAACACGGCATTTCCAGATAGCTGGGACCCTCCTTTTCCAAATACTATCTTTCATATACGTCTTAAAATATTTTATTTTATCATCATCATACCATCATAAAGAGGTTGGGTGATTCCTTTACTTTGCCACTTTGCTGTGCTAAATGTAAATACACTTTTGCTTACAAAACATTGGCTTTATAACTTTGTAAAAGTTATAACCACTAGGACTGTTTCTGATACGTCTTCACACTTTAATATTCCCCCCTTGTGCAACAATAAATTATAATTTTATTCCGCTTTTGCAGTGTATATTCATTAGTTGCAATATACATGAATACCTTTTAAATGACCCAGCTCCCACCCAGTGCCCACATATGTTCTTGATCAACATAACTAGCTACTATCATGAAGACAAAGTTAAGAACAAAAGTATAAAAGATGAACAGAATAACAGGAAGGGGAACCAAACTTCTGGGACACTGGAAATGAAAAGAAATAGAGCTTAAGCTGCCACAAGATGTCAGCATAGCCTCATTTATTGTAGAGGTTTGACAAGAAAGGGTGTTTTTACAAGAAATGAATTCTTCTACTTCTTTGCACATTTAATACTGACTCATAAACAAATATAAATGAATACACATCAGTGTATATTTTTGATTATTTACGAAACCTCAACATTTAGTGTGTCAGTTTCTACAGAAAGCTGTTGATTTTTTGCCACATTTCCAGGATATTAGAAGGGTAGAAGCTGTTTTTCCAGCCCTACGTGTCCTTCTATTTGTTACTGTGACAAAGCAAGCCAAATCTTTTTGGTCAAATCTTACAGTGAGCAATAACTCAAAACTTTTTCTTTCTGTTTCTGCGTACACATTACGACTGTGCTATGATTTGCAGTTATAGTTTGCACACTTGAGTTTGTGTCACACAAACATTTGGTATGTCAAGAAAGTTACAGTTTCTATTCATAACAGAAAGCTGTTGATTTGTGTTGTATTTTCAGTGTGTTAAAGGGGCAGAAACTGTTTTTACAGCCCTACGTGTCCTGTTTGTTTTTTGCGATGAAGCATGCCGTGTCCTTTCTTTGTTGTTGTTAAATATGAGCAATAACTCAGTTTTTCTTTCTGTTTCTGTGTATAAACAAACTCAGAGTGTGTGCACCTCATGGCAGATTTGTGCCTTCATCTCTTTTCATAGGTTGTAAGATTTGGGTTTCATGCACTCCCCTGTTTTACCCAACAGTGACTGTAGCTGAGGTTAATGTGGCTTCACATTAAGTTATACTTATTGTTTACAGTGGTAGAGGAGCCTGAAGACACACAAGCACAGTGAGATGATGGCCAGAAAGTATTTTTTTGTTTAGTTTATACTGATTGTGGCCAACATGTTACTAATAATTAGACATCTCTGTCTGTCTGCATATTAAAAGTACCAAACCCTTATCCTAATATCAAGAGTTAATCCTAAAACAGGCTTTTGAAGGGGTGTGAAAGAAATGAAGGCCGTTCAAAAACTTAAAAATGTCATCCCTCTGATGGTCTAAAACTGCTTCTCACAAGAAAAGGTAGACATGTTTTGTTTAATTTTATATTGGTTTCCTCCTGTGACAAATGACTTCCTCATTCACTCATGTAGTGTGGATGAGTGGTTCTCAAGAAAGCCTCAACCCACAATATGCCTGTTCTGCAAAGCCACCGTTATACAAGTGCATGCATATAGTGAGTGTATCGGTATAGCTGTAATCTTTTTGAAAGTGTAACTTCATGACATCTGTTTAATATAGTGGCCTACAAAATAGATTGCTGGGATAAATGAGGTGATTTTTAAGAAATATTGTCAGTGCTGTTGAATATGGTGCTCAATGGTACTCAATTTGTAGCAGGATAAACTTATTCTCCACTGCATTACAAAAAAAAGTTTATGGGGTCAGTCAAGGTCGACACTGGAATTTCCCAAGAACACACAGCAGGATATTATTAGTTTTATACACTGTTAAATGGCTGCAGACTGTTCTGTCACTCAATACACATATATGACTCATTTTTCATCTCGCCTGGACACAGACCGATCCTGCAGATATCTCTCCAAGCTGCAGAGCTGTCAATCACTACTGGCTTCGGTTGTGGCTCCAGCTCTCTGGCCCTTTGCCGCCTCAGCTTACCATCACCTCGCCTCGGGCAGCAAAACCAATTAGTGTCTGATAGTAAAGCAGAGACCTTCTCTCCAAACTTCTGAGCTCAGTTTTTATTTCTGTCTCTCTGTGACCACAAAAACAATTTCCACCATTGACCCCAAGCATCTCAGGTCAAATGAAGAGATTTTCTAAGATACAATAGTTTTTTTTTTCCTTCACTTTTTGTGGAAAGTGAAAGAATTAGTTGGTGGTACTAAAAAAAACCAAAACGCTGCTTGCATCCCCATGTACATTTTAAAGTGTATTAGCATTGCAGATACTTTTTTTTTTTTTTTTACAGCTTTCTTTGCTGAGATTATACCAAACAACAGGCCTTGTGAATCTGATGGTTTTCTTTATCGACATGTATTTGCATCTAAAATGTGCTTTATTGTTTTCCTTGTGAATCACAGTGTGTTTTTGCATTTGGCTGACAGAACAAGATTAGCTGCTGCAGTTGGTAACAGAGGAAAACATTGTCCTTTAATGTCTCTGTCTGCAGCATCTAATCATGAGTTTCCCACTACTCTTACTGTTTAAGAAGCTAGTAATTAAGGCTGATCTATTTCGACACTCTGTGGAAACATTTCAATTACAAAAGGCTGAGTAAAGATAAGGGAATTTTTGATCATCCGCATCAGTAACTTGGATCTTTCTCATTTTGCATGGCTTTGTGTTTAACTGAGAGGCCAAGCAGCTTCAGGAGAAGATAGATGGTCATTGCTTAAAGATAAAGAGCCCTGGAGGTCATTCAGAATATTTGGAAATCCTTTATGTTAGCTTGGGCATTCTGATTGTTTGTCATTTTGACAGCTCTATGGTAGGGAAAGGTTCATGGTTATAGTTTGTAATGATGATTATAACTTCGTGAGGGAGGTCAGAGGTCAAGTTTGGTATACTACAAAGGGACGCTGCCGTTGAAAAGATTAAATATAGTGCTAAATAAATGATACCTAACCTGGGTCAGGGTCTCCTAACATACGGCTCATATAGCAGGATGAAGGATACATCAGTAGTGAAGAAGGCATTTTTGACTGCTTTCTTATTTTCCTGTGAGGTCACCACAGCAGATTGATCTGCATGTTTGATCTAGGACAAATTTTCCTTCCTGACACAACTTCATTTATCCAGGCTTGGGACTGGCACAAGGAATAGGTGAATTTAATAACCACTACACCATGGAGCCAAAGGGATACATCAGTGTTTTGCAGAATTTTAAAAATCAAAAAGACATTTCCACTGACTAACTATTATAGATCCAGCTTCAGCTGCATGCACACTCATTTCAGTGGAGGGTGAAAGGCAGAGACAGAGTTTAATTTTATTTATGGTTAATACTTGTGATTAGAGCCAGACAACACCTGTGAGAGCTCATTGCAGATATATTGGTATTTACAGAGACATGGGACATGGCATTCAGAGAATCCTGAACTGAAATCTATGGAAGAATTCTGCAACAGCAAAGATGGTGGTAGAAGTATAACCTGCAGGAGAATAACAGCGTCATGGTTTGTGGGATTTGTTATTTTGAGGTGTATTTAGTTTGTTTTGCCCTGCTCTTATAATTTAGATTTTTACTGTTGTTATTAGGGAGATGTCTGTTAGTTGCCATGTTTATTTTAGAATATTATATTTGAGTTCTATTTTAGTGTTTATGGAGTTTGTTATTAGAGTTTAGCTCCTTCAGTGTTTCTTGTATTTTGATATATTGCTGTAGCCTCCCCAGTGTCTCTTGTTGAGTGATTTTTCTTGTCTCTCTTTGGTTTGGCTCTCTTGACAGCTCATGTTCCTTTGTTAGTTATTGTCTCTCATGTATTGTGTTTAGTTTTACTTCCTGTCCATGATTGTCCTGATTTGTTTCACTTGTGCCCCATTTCCAACCCGTTTCTACTTTGCCATTACCCCTCTGTATTTACAGTCCTTTCATTCTTTTGCTTATTGTCACAACGCCACTTAATGCTGTGCATTCCTGGTCTTGTAGTCCCTCTTCTCCCTGGTCACCTGTTTTTGGACTTTCTAGGTTCTGTTACCTTGTGCTTTTTGTATGGACTTAATCTGCCGTTAAAACTCACTTTTTGTTGACACTTTCATGCCTCCTGGCAACTGGGTCCTCAAATTACTACACACCACACAACTAACTGTGACAAAAAGCTTTTGATTCAAAGTCAGCAAAATTTTTGAGCAATTTTAAATCAGATTTGACTGTCAATTCAGTATGTGCAGTTTTTACATAAAAGTGAAGTTAAATTAGTAAATAGTGCTGCTTGTCATCCACCCTCACCCCCATAAAACAAATCTCTGTACCCATTATAAGTATATAAAAATGGATGTAGCCACCTTGATGTTACCCGTTGATGGGTGAAATCCAGTTTAGAATTTTTTAGGTTTGACATTTTGTTCATTACCATGTTAGTGTTGTGAAACCTGAGGGGGTGGATCTGACTGATGAGTCACTACTGTATGACCATGCAGTGCTTTGTTGCCCTGGGTCTTTCCCAACTCAACCAGCAGCTTTAAGGCACTTTGGCACCACTTGACTTTTCAGACACAAATGTTGCATCCATCTTTTGGATCAGAAAGTAATTGTCATTGTCATGTGACTCTAACCCAGTCACTTCCCAGACTCTTTAATATAAATGATCTGACCTTTAGCCATTTCCCTTAGTGCTCTGATGAAGTTCACGATGCCTAAACATTAGCATATTTGTTGATACGGCTGGTTGATACAGTTGGTTGATACGGTCTTTTCTTTGCCTTTGGGCGCAGTGGGACATGTTGCTACATGAGTGTATTTTGGCCTGTAAGTAACAAAACTGCAGCATAAACACAAATCTATATATAAAAACCTGTTTGGCTTAAGTTGAACCTAGCATTGGACAGATCATACTGGGATCAGTACAATACTAACTTTTTATCAGTTCCTTTAAAAATGTTACTTCTAAATATCATTGGTATTGTAATATTTATACACTTACAAAAACAAGCATTTCATATTTAATTGTACTCATATTTCCTTGAGCAATAAAATTGTCTCATTTTTTCACAAAAATTGTTTTTACAAACTGCACTCATTGCTGGCTGCTAACATCCACTCTGTGAATTTCATGATGCCTTGATGCATTTTTACCTCCATGTTTTCAATGCCATCAGTTGGAGCCAAGAACGTATGCAATTTTATCAGATCAGATACCCATTTTAAAAATGACCAGCTTGTTAAAATTGTAATGCTATGGAATGGACTGGTATTTCTGTAGCGCTTTTATAGTCTTTCTAGTCTGACCACTCAAAGTGCTTTAGGCTACAGGCCACATTTACCCATATGTTCATCCATCCATTCATTTTCTTAACTGCTTAACTAACTGTGGTGGGGCTGGAGCCTAGCTGTTGTGGGTTGAGCGGCAGGGTACACCCTGGACAGGTCGCCAGTCTATTGCAGGGCCAACATTCACACCAACTGCTGGTCTAGTATCTTCAATTAACCCAAAGTGCATGTCTTGGGACTGTGGGAGGAACCCAGAGCACCTGGAGAGAACCTACGTAGGCACAGGGAAAGCATGCAAACTCCACACAGAAAGGTGCCAGTCGACCTGGAGATTCCAAAAAAAGGACCTTCTTGCGGTGAGGCATCAGTACTAACCACTGCACCACCATACCTTCGTACTAATTAGGTATACTCATATCGATAGTTCATGAAATAACACCAGCCAGCAACAAGAATTGTGCACAGGCAACAGATTTAGCTTTAGTTCATGTACTTTTCACTTCTCCAAAACCAGCCTGACTTGCAGTATCCTCACTGTAGAGTAAGTTGTGAATGAGTTTCATATTTATTAATTGAAGGCTGCCACCTTGAGTCTAAACTGAGTAACTGATTTCTGCCTAACGAAGTTAGAATGATGTCTACTTTGAACAGCTTTTAGTTGGACCAGCATTACATACTGAGTCACAAGGCTGGAGAGCTTTTGAGTCTCAGGGCATCAACAGTAAGCATATATTCAAGCTATTAGAGAGGGATCATTAATAAAAGCACAATCACAATATTCCAACATATAGTATGTGCTTTCAAATACACTGCAGCCTGTGATCCTAATGCATGAAGCATAAGCAAAGCAAGAATAAGAGAATAAGGAAATGGGATAAATCATATGCGCAATTACAGGTTGAATTTTATTATACAAAGAAGAAAATTGTCTGAAGGAAATGCCATTACAAGGAGTGCACACACTAGCCAGTAATTATAGACAGAGAGGACAAAACAAATGAGAGATCGCAGCTTGAGCTCAGCGGTAGAACAAAGGAAAGATAAATTAAAGTGAATCAAGAGGCTGAATCATCAGCAGGGAATCTCTCCGGTGAAACAACAAGAAAGAGATTCAACAATACAGAGAGAAAGTGGCAGACAGAGGGTGACAGAGAGAGAGGGAGATGAGAGCTGTCAGGGTAGACAAAGGAAAGGACGAGCAAACTTTTCTTCTTTCACCTTTACTGTCTGTTCTGTCCGTCTCATCACAGCTTCCTTTCTTGAGAAATCCTGAAAAAAAGAGAACACCAACATGACTTTCACAGCTGTAAGAAACCTATTCAGTTAAGTTTCTGATTCATTTATGTGTCAGATGAGCACAGAAAAGTCAGTGCTCATTAGCCTGTGGGTATAATGTTATTCTTGTGGACTTGGTGAGACTTGCTCATGCAGTTTGGTTATTAGCTAATGTCACTTTTATTTGTCTGCACTGTGGGTAGAAATACTTTGTTTTTTTTTTAACTTCAGTAGATTACTTTCTGAATTGCACACTCATCGCACAAGCACAGTAAGTGTAATAGTTGTCAGATTTATGTAGCTGAAAGTGGGATTTTTGAGAGGATAATTTATTACATTAGGACCCCAAATAAACCACAGGTGTTTAATGGAATCTCTTGAGTGTTGAGATCTGGTGACACTGAATACCACAGCCTGAGAGTCACATCATTTATAGTCATCAAAGCATTCAGTTACCCCTTGTGGACCCTCATTATTCTGGGGGAGCCACTCCCATGAGGATATTAAGTTTTCATCAGAGGATTCAGTAACTGTGTTGATCTGCATTAACCCTTCCCTCTAAAGGGACAAGTGGACGAAGCAAGGAAAATGTCCCTCACAGCATATTAAGCTACCTTTGGAGTAGGGAATAAGGTTTAGGTTTTCCTTTAATTTGGCATCCATCTCTCACTCTGGATGACTGTTGGACAAACTCCATTGCAAACCAAGAGTTTATACATAAAATGTGGGCATTGAAGGCCATTTCTTTTATGGTTTTGACATCAAGTGGACTCAAATGTTTATTTTTTAAATGTTTTATTGTAAAAAAAAAAAAAATGTGCCTTAGAAATACTGGAACCAGAGGTGAGTGAGCTGGTGAGGTGATGAGTTACAGACTGGCACATGAGGAAGATCTAAGGCACAGAGAGAAAAATGATTGGCACAAGGAAAAACAGGAAATTGAACTTGAGTGGGTTAGAGGGTTAGATAATAGAATGAGCTGATGGTGAAGAGCAGTTAAAGAAGCCTGCGTAGATATACTGCAGATGGTGATGAGATGATGAGGCACAAAAAGCTAAATAAGAGAGGCAAAAGCTCAACTATTCAGTTTTAAAACAGGACATAATAAAATAAACCTTTGTTATCTGTATGTTCGTGGAGTTGTGTATATTTTTGTGTTCATACAACACGTTTCTCTGGATGTTTGTGTGTACTTTAGTTGTGCAATATAAGCTCACATAAGCCTGACTTACAGCTACATTAACTATAAAAAGTGCTGTGTTTGCCTTGTAGAAAAGCTTCACACAAACAGGAATCAATCTATTTCCACAGAGACTCCCTAAGACCACATTACTCCAGTCTAATCAGTCTTTCATTTATTAATATCCCCACAGGAGAAGCAGGTCTCAGCTGAGTAACAGGATGAATAAGATGCTACTGTTTTAACGTAGTGATGTCTTTATGAAGGACAAGATCAGAACAACTGAAGAATCAGAACTAGTCAAAGAAAAATACAAACAATGAGTTTCACAGATTTCCTTAAAAAATGCCTTTCACCTCTGTCTATGTTTAGTTTATTATGATTGATATTGTATAAACAAGTGGGGCAACGTGCTAAAAACGCAGACTGAAATGTGTTAACATACCAAAGACCTGGAATTACAGAGACAATTGCTTTCACCAACATGTGGAGTGCAGGTTCAGTTTAAAAGGATGTTGTTACAGGTACCGGGTTGCAGCACCTGTGGACAGCTATATATATATATGTCCTGAAAACAGGAAAAGAATGATCAGACAGGGAGACGTGGCTTGTCGTTGCTGAATACTCCGCCATTGTTTATTTCACTTCATACTTTATACACTTTCTTTGGTCATTTTAAAGCATTACAACTATGTTGTTCACTATTTTCAATC
>VVAS01044175.1:0-10241 GCA_015103295.1 Ptychochromis oligacanthus
TTTATATTAGACCAAAAAAAAAAAAAAAAAAAAAAAAAAAAAAAATACTCCCCATAAAAAAAGAGATGCAGAAAAAATATTCTATAAAATTGGAAAAAAAAAAACATGTTTTAAAATCTAAATGCTTTTAGCACTATTGCAATTTTGCTTTACACTTTAATACTTACGTGATGCTTCTGAGCAGGTGGATGTGTCTTCCTCTGGAGTATCCTCCTCATCCTCCTCTTCATTCTCCGCAATCTCTGCCCCCCCCTCCTCTGGGTTGGGTTCCACCCATCGTCCAGGCATGAGGCTGGCCGAGTCATAGGAGTTACACAGGGGTCCAACGATGTGGGTGATGAACGATTCCTGGAGTTTGGCCAGCTGTGGGGCTGCTCGATCCATGAAGGGACTGATAGGAAGGCCGAGGCTGGACTCCTCATCACCCTACATAAAGCATAAGCCACTTAAATATAAAATTATCACCAGCTGAATAAATAATGGATGGATGGATGGATGGATGGATGAATAAATCCAATTTCATATATTCTACAAGAAATGAGTTATTTTGGTTAGTATAGGCATGACCGACGTGGAGTCTATATCACACTTTAGATTATCCACAACAAAAGAGGGAAGCCTAAATCTGGGCGTAGATCAGGATAGGTCAGTTTTCCATACTACTCTTTCAGCCATATTTAATTCCAAACATCACTCTGGCTCTTAAGGCAGTGATGTTAAACTAGTGGGATATGGTGGGCCTGATTCCTGGGCAGAACGCACCAAGACAGCTGTTGTTGATTTCTTTGAAAGAAATGTTTCATTTAAACATCCATTTTATTACTAAACCTATGCAGACAAGTGCCTTAGAAAGGTGTTTGGCCTTCCTGTGCCATTGGAACAGCTTTAGTGTGCCTCTGCATTGACTCTACAAGTAAAACACTATTTTTCCAAAAGATATTCAATCCTTTGGTGTTTTGATGATGGTGGTGAACATGTCAGTCCAAAATCTCCCATACATGTTCCTCTGGGCTGAGATGAATGCGAAGGCCAGCTGCTTGAGATTCCCAACGTTTTTTTATGTTTATGTTCATGTTTATGTTAATTTATTTATTGTCCTTTCGGAAAGCCCTTTTACGCCATGTTGCAACTGTCAGATCCATGTACCACCATCACAAATTACAAACATTAAACACATTAACAACAAAGAAACGCTGCAGTAACATCACTAAAATCAAATACAACTTTGTGCCAATCACACCCGTTCCACCACACATCATCATCTTGTATCACCTTAATTTGTTCAACAAAGATATACTATAAGGTACTACAAGGTTTTCATACACAAACCATTCTGAGGAGAGACCACTGCCTTTAAAATAGAAATGTTTCACCATAAGATAATAGTGATAACGTTTTGATTTGCAGAGACCCTTCCCTCTAAGGCCAGGATTAAACTCACTTGCACAGGTGGAAAACTACAGACAAGTAGCAGTTTTTATCAAACTATTTTCTAGTCCACTTAGAGGATGCATGTGTAGTTGGTGCCCTTGTAGTGTAGTGTGGAGGACATGCACACAACCTTTTGTATACTGTGATGATGAAATTTACAGCCCTCAGACACCTGTGAACTCACACATACTGTACTAAAGTATAATACTGTCATAAAGCGACAGGTAAACTCAAACCAGGCCAGCAAAATTTCCCCAACAGCAGATCCCATCACTGTAGGGTTCAGTTTTTTCCTTTAAGTACTTACCCATGCGTATTTATTCATCATTTGTTCAGTACGGAAAGCTTAGTTCTTTGTGTATAATCACTTGTATACTTGCCATCTTCAGCTGACCTGAAGCACTAAATGCCTGACAAAATAGGTTAAGCTACATATGCACAGGAATAAATTCACTACCTCTTTTTAGCATACAATAACATGATCTTTCCCCAAGTTTCCTGTTAAGTTACAGTTAAATGCCAATCAATTTCCAGGATATCACTTTATCAGAGACCCATAAAATAAAACATCACAAACCCTGTTAAACAGGAAATTGAACAAATGCATGCAACATTTGTAAACATTGGCCATGAAAGTCAAATTACAAAGGCCTAGAGAAAACCACGGCATGTGTGTGTATGATGTCTGCCTAGATATGAATGAATAACAGCTATAGCAAGGTTTCCTGGTTGCCTTGGTAACTGACCCCAAGTGTCATACCATACACTATACAGTAGAAAGCCTCTGTACCTGCAGAGTGGCGAGATTGTAATGTAAAGCACAATGAGATTCATAAAAAGACTGGATCTCAGATAGATCTCCAATTTGATGGAATTTCTTAACAGTTGGACTCAATTAAATGGGGAAAAAACAAGGAGAGGAGGAGCTCTGAGATCTTGTTTTGCTATCCCCTCCTTGCTCCTCCCCTCCTCGTTTTTTATCCTAAACAGAAGAGTGATATAATTACCAAAAGCAGGTGCCAACTAAATTAATATAACATCATTTTAGTAACTGCCAACTCGTGTAAGCCCCTGAAATTAAACCAGTATAGAAGTATTAATTCAAGACATCCTGTTTCTCAAACACTTGTGATCCATGTCAAAGTATTTGAGTGTGTAAATTGTGGAGTGTATGCTCTGGATGTATGGCTGAACACACTGCTTATCTAGAAGGCGATGCATTGCTTTGCTGGCTGCTTTTTTTGATGGAGTTGGAATTTCAAGCATAATCAAAGCTGCCCTAGCATCACCACATCTAGCAGCACTAAAACAAAAGTGCTGCTGGATGTGGTGATGAATGCAACATCTCCTCCAGACATCTCCTTCAGAGAGCCTTATAATAAGCAGGGTGTATGAGGATATTGTGCTTGGTTGACCAAGAGGCAATTAGCTGAGATGTGTAACAAAAATTCACTGAGGGTGGCTTTAGGCTGAAGGCTGAAAACTAGATTCTGTTTGCTACTGCAGCACTACAAAAAATAAGCCATGATTAGACTACAATGACAATGAACCCAAGCATACATAAGGCCTACAGCATGTATGAATCATTTGACCTTATTCTTAAAAAATAAATATATATATATATATATATATATATATATATATATATATGTATAAATGTATAAAATACTCTAACTGCTTACACTGTTCTTCTCTTATATGTAGCTACAATGTAAAATTAAAATGTAGAATATGTAACTGAATAGATACATCCTGTCATCGAGTTATGACAGCTCCTCACACAATGGCAGCTCTCAGAGGGAGCACTTCCATTACTTTCTCAATATGTCAGAGGGATTAAATGAAGAATGAATTAAGGGGGAGAAAAAATCAATCATGCCTGAAATCCAGAAGCCTATGTGGAGGAAAAAAATCAAGAAGAGGGGACTATATGTCAGTATCAGTACTTGCTTCTCTGGGGTTTAAGGCAAAACAGAATGACCTTATTTGAAACTCACAGCATGGTGCCAGAAATATACTGTTCTACTACTTTAATTCATTCTAATTTGTGTTAAAACATTTAGTGCAGTTTAATTTTTTTTATATGTGTGTAGATTCTGCAGAATGACGACATTCTCACTTATTTTATTAGGGATCTGATCAAGGTAAAGATTTTGTCCAGATATTTTGTCTGATTGACTGATTAATATCTGAGCATCTGAACTACTTACTTTGTAACTCTTTCTCTAGCTTTATGCAAAACAAAAAGAATGAACTCAAAACAAACTCTCCATGTGTTTATGTTAATGGCAATGAGCAAACATGTCACCAAATGCAATGCATTTTAATAGTTTGTGGATGCAGTCAGAGGTCTATGGCTTGAAAGAATGCGCTATGCCAGGCTTGCAGATGCAGAGATAATTCTAGTTTGAAGGATGAATCCATTGTTGGTTCTCTATTCTTATTGTGATTCTTGAATAGCAAGAGTATATAGAATACAATCAGTTTTGAGAGTGAATGCATTTCATTAATGCATTCAGTATTAACCCACGGGTGTCATGCTATTGGGTTTTTTAGGTATTTGAGTTCTGGTTCCTGTTGTCATTTCATTTGTCGCCTCCTCCTAGAGTTCATACATCCTCATTGACTCCTGTGTTTCCATATCTGTGTCAATCTGTCTATGTGCTTTCCTGCAGTCTTTGTTACATAAGCAGTGCTAATAAAGTTTGCTTTTTGTTTCCTTTCAGATCATGTCTGCATTTGCATTCTCTTTTAACTAACCAGCAGAGATGTAGGCAAAGTCCTTCTAGCAGCAAGTCTCTCCATCTTGAGCAGAATTGAGCCATAGACTTCAGTTCAGGATTCTTTAAATTTCATTTCCGTCTTATAATATCTCAGCCTCTGCTGCAAGTATGTATCCTGTATATTACATAAGGAAAATTTAAATTGCTGTTGACATGGCTTCAGTGATGATGTTTGAGTCTATCAAATCTGAATCTGTTATTTACATATTTTATTAATGCATAAAACCAACAGAATTTAACAATTGTTGCTATTAAAAAGGTCATGGCTCCAAAATTGCACTGACACTTGTATGACTAGTGTTGCACAACAGTATTGCGACTACTGTACTAGACTGTACTGTGCAGATTTTCATCTTGTGTTCCTCCTGCACACCAACATGACACCACGCTGAGCTTTAGTTTACAAGTACAAATGAGGCCGTAGTTCCCATGAGACGTGGTTCACACACCTGCTCATAGAACTCATTGACAATGCCCTCTGTCCATTGCAGGTGTAGCTCCTTGCACTTCAGAGGCCCATTTATATCAGCCAGTTTGATGCACATCTGGCAGACCAGCAACCTGTCATTCTCATTAGACCAATCGATGCCTGTAGATGGATCATCACCCACCTGAGGGATCAACAAAGAGACATCCTGACATTAGCATATACAAACATGTCGGCAGACATGGTGTAGTATATGTCGATGTTATGTAAATATAATAAATATAATCTGTTGAAAAGGTTTTTGTTTATATTAATAACTACTCAACTGCACTGAGGATGAAACAAAAAAAAAAAGGACTTATGGTTATGTAATTATGCTAACACCTACTTTATGAGGCACATAACCGGATTCTTGTTATGAAAGGTACTTTATACAAAAATATAATGCTTCTAATCACAGTGTTTTAACCTATATAGTGCTTGAACATACAAGACAGGGCATCACTCAACCATATAAACTTAATCTCAACACTGTTTGAATGAATTCATTATTTCTAGTTAAGCTTAATGAGCTTCAGATCTAAAGAGGCTCAGGAAACCTAGAAGAATAAGTACAAAACTTGACGGGTACTTCACAGAAAGCTAATTCGCTTCCAGGAAGAGCAGAACAGGGACTCTGAGAGACCTCACTGTTACTTTTGCTGCCAAGCCAACAACCTCAATGTTAACTGACAGGCCCTGGCCATCGAGCAGCGACCCCGTAGTAAGACTCACAATGGAAGGAATCAGGACCCCCTAATCCAAAGCCAACACTGTGTCTGCACTCAGATAAGTTCTTGAAAAGCTATGGGGTACTTTGTGCTGCTGACTTGAGCTGAACTTATATTGAGAGCACTGCAATGCACTGCACAAACAGGTCTGTTCCTTGAAAACCACTTGGCAGTTTCCTTTTCTTGAAGCTTCATTCCGGTTTTAAAAGAACTGATCGATGAGGAAAGCACGTCTACAGAACACACTTGACTAAAACAAAACAAAACAAAACAAAACAAAAATACTAAAACCAGTTTTCCATGCAATTTATTACTTGTCTATCTAGTTTTAACAACAACAAACTAGAAAAAAAAGGGGGAAAAAATTAATTACAAGTTTTTCACTTGATATTTGAAGACAGAAATGCATAAACCAATATTTGCACTGGCTTAAAATCCCAAACTCAATCTAAAGAGTTTACACTTTGTCAAATTAACAAGTAAAATGCTAAACAATTATGTTTTCAGAATACCTTGGCATTGAACTCAGCTAGGAAGTCAAAATGCTTCTTCAGATCAGTGGCCAGTATGGCCTCAATGACCAGGAAACGGAAACGCTTAAACTCCACATGGTCCAGATTGACCAGGAAGTTGTACTCTGGCTGTGACAAGAAGAGGTTCCAGGCTGAGGCAGCGTGGTGGTTTTCCAGAACTGAGCGGTCATTGTAGAGCACCGCCTACAAAATAAATAAATAAATAAAATAAATTAAAAGCCACATTATCCTTACAAGCCACTGACAAGAAAATCAGGGCCTACATGGATGTTATGATACTGGAAGGTAACTTATCTATCAGACTAGATAAGTTACTTTTCAGTATCACAACATACTCATTATCTAAATTTGGGAAATAAATATAATATAATAATTTATATTGTTTCTGCTCATAATTTATACATTGATAATATAGTGCCTAATCAGACTGTCAAACCTGTCAAACACTAATCAGCTATTCTAACTGTTGATGTATGTTTGTTTATTTGCTTTTTTAAAGCCGGTTGACAGTGAATTAGACAAACGTGAGGAAAATAATCTATCAAAAGAAAGAGAATGTGTAACAATAAATCAAGTCAACAAACTTCTATTTAATCACATACTGTTGCCCATGCTGTAGGCTGAATAGTATGAGCACCTGTGGGGCGCTGGTGGCCACGAGGAAAGCGTTTGTCCGCCCTGGGTGATCATAATCGTGCATTGCTGCAGCCACGTAAAGGGCCATGAGCTCCAGAGCAGGTATGAGGCCTGACAAGCAGCCATAACCATCTTCTGACACAGTGTAGGTTTTTGAAACTAGGAAGCCCATATGACTGTGCGTTATTCCACTGTCGGAGTCTAGCCACAGGGGAGAAGACAAAGTGAAGAGGTTGAAGAGAAGGGTGGTAGAAATTATACAACACACATACTGTACAGTACTTTCATGTGCACATGCCTAAACACACACACATGTACTCTAGAGCACAAGCACACAGAAACACACAGACTTAAACGTTCAAATCCACTTATATGTGGATCAAAGGGATGGCCCTAGTAAGGCATACAAATGAGGTTATGGAAATATGGGTAAAAGGGAACTCTAATCTGCCTGCAATTTCATGCTGTTCTAGACTTCAAATAGTGTTTGGTACGTGAGTGCCAAAAGCCTGAGTAAGATAAGACAAACTGTGAGTAGGATAAGAACACACACTCCTGCAGGTTTGATACTTTGACATTAATGAGATGGCTCACAGGGAGGCTGCAGGGAGGTGAAAAAAAAACTGACTAAAAAAGTCTGACCTACATATAGAAAATCTTTACTGTAATAAATTACAGTATAGTATAAACAAAATGGTATCTAGAGCAAATTTTATTCTCATGTGGCAACTTGAGAACAAGTTTAACATATTTTTATTGACTGACTGATTCACATACTCTCCGCATGCATTTGCTGATGGACCGATGGACATACCTGAGTCACTGGCAGAGCCGTGGTCAGTCATGAGGCTGGGCAGGCCAGGCACAGGCTGCGTGGTGAGGTACCAGACTGCATGAAGCACATCTGTGGCATGGACCCTGTTGTGATCTGGATCAAAGAAGAAAACGCGTCTCCTTAGTGTATGTAATCTTCTCCACCAGGGTGCACTGTTGGGCTGCTTATGCTTATGTCTCCTCAATTAAACTTCAAGGCAGCGCACAGTCATAAAGGACTAATGCTGCATGGACTGCATAACATGTCCCTCTAGTGGCTCCTTTCATCCTTACAACAAGTAAACCGAGGCAAAGTGAAAGATATAAGCAGTAAGATGTTCAAGCTTACATGGTATATCTCTGTAGCCATTCTCAAGGGCATGGAAGTAGTTCATGAATTCTTTTACAGGGATCTTAAAGGTCTCAAACAGGCCAGTGTCCTCAAAGAGCCTGTAAGACACCTGAAACACAAAAATCTAACTGTCAGAGTTCCCTTGAACATCACCAAGTATAGATATCTTAAATATAAAATTGTAATGAAAAAATTAAAAGGTTATGTTACTGTTAAATATACTATTACTTATGAGTGTAAACAAACACATTTATATCATGTTTTTTTGTCTGAATCCTGAAGCAAAGAGTAAATAACTGTGCTGACACTGGCGGACCTGACTGAGGATTCGTCCACATTTCCCATTGGTCTTCTCCATCAAGGTGAAGATGGGAAAGTTCCAATTGTTTAGTTGACTCATCAGAGGTTCCAGGTCCTCCATTATTAAAGGCTCCGGTGCCAAGATTGGTTTGTCCTATACACGTGGCACATGGTGAAAAGTGGTTAAAACAATAAGGAAAATGCAACATAAGAAGTACATGTTCCTGCTTTGTTAACAGTACTAATGTGATTGAGACAGTTTTTTAATACCACCTTACCTCAGGAGGTATTAGTGCATGGAGGATGACATTCTGGGATGAGTTTTTTCCTTCCTCTCTGTCGTCTTCTGTATGTGCTACATCACTGCTGTCGCTATGGTTGGCTTCGTGGGTGCTGTCATAGTCTGATGACACAACCACTTGGTCCTCTGCTAGTGTAAGAAAAACAAAGATGTCACACTGTTGCCTCAGGGGAAAAGCCACTGTTAATCTCCTTAAACTGATGCATATCACTGGGTTTCTTGGGGTGTGTGGATTTACTTCTTTGGTATATCCACTTCCCTTAAGCCTGGCTCGTTGTAATAGGTTATTTTCTGCAGTCCTCAGAATAAAGGTCCCAGAGATAGTCACTACTGCCTTCATTGAGACTCCAGCATCTCTGATTGCTGCCTCTCATTTGACTGAAAACAAGTCTTAATGGTGTGTCTGCTGACATTGATGCTTTATAAAGTATCGCATGAGTTCTCACCACAGAAACTTGTACATGTGCATGTTCATTGCTTTTGTAGTAACAGATTAGCTGATGAGTATTGTAGCCAAGTGGTGAATGTGTTAAATGGTACCTGTTATGCTAATTTCCAACTCCATATTTTCCACTAAAGTAGATTTGTTTGAATCACGCTTCCAAATAAGTCTTATTTATCTTATATGTGGCCTTAGTGCATCCCTTCAGTTCACCTTCTGTCTGAAACAAGCTGTTTTAGCTAACTTCTGCCTCCCCTTAATCCAGCTTTCTTCTGATTGGCTACACCTCACAAACAGAAGGTTTGAATAGCCGATGGATGGGGTTTCTGTGCTGACAGCCTGATCTGTGTCTGAGATGACCATATTAAGGATATCCCGATGTTTGACAGCATACTGAACAAAGAGTAGAACTACCTACTGTACCTTTAACTAAGCCGAATCTGAAGCCTGAGCTTTTGGCTATGTATTACTTTTACATACAATGAGATCATTATTTGAAAGTTTGGCCATTAATATGAGTATCCACCAATGTAACAGTGTATATAATGTATATGACACAAAATACACAAAATTAGGCAAAGCATAATTGACCCCCATTAATAATTCTCTCCCTGTGACCATAAGCGACGGGACTGGATGTTCACCTTTAGTTGAAAGTTATTAAAATTAGCCTAAGAAAAAAGAAAATAATCCAGACATGCAGTTATTAAGACATACATAATTTGCTGGACAAAGACACAATTTTTGTAGCTTTGCTTTTGTATAGCACCACAGTGGATTTTAAATCAAACAATCAATATGTATCTGAAGTCCAGGCTTTCAGCTTTCATTCATTAACTGTTTAGGAATTAGAGCCATTTTTATACACAGTCCCCCATTTTCAGAAGCTCAAAACCAATTGGACAATTGACTGACAAGCAGTTTCATGACAAGGTGAGGCCTCTTCCCTTGTTATTTCATGAAAAATGGAGCAGACATCATATCTGAAGTTGATTCAAAGCGTTGAATTTGTATTTTACAACGTTTCACTGTACTTTTAAATATGAGGCCCAATGAGATGTGCAAGACACCGAGGCCATCATTAGGCTGAAAAAACTAAATAAACCAATCAGAGAGATCAGAAAAACTTTAGGAGTGGCCAAATCAATAATCTGGTTCTTAAAAAGAATGAATGCACTGGCCAGCTGAGCAACACCAAAAGGGCTGAAAGACCCCATAAGACAACTAAAGTGCATGATGACAGAATTATTTCCATGGTTAAGAAAAACAGCGTCACAACATCTAACCATGTCAAGAACCATCTGGAGGGGGTAGGTATATCATTGTAAAGGTCTACAATCAAGAGACACCTTCATGAATGGAAATACAGAGAGTTTACTACAAGGTGCAAACCACTGGTTACACTCAAGAACAAGAAGGCCAGATTAGACTTTGTCAGAAAACATCTAAAAGA
>VVAS01044182.1:0-10782 GCA_015103295.1 Ptychochromis oligacanthus
CTCAACCAAGCTCTGACTCTTTGTCAGCCTGGCTACAGTGCTGAAACAAAAAGCGCTTTGAGGGCTAAAAACAGAGCTGAGAAAGCGCTATATAAGAACCAGTCCATTTACCATTTACCATTTAGTCTGTAGGATGACTTAAGAAATCAAGAAGAAGAACCGAGGGAAGACAGCGGTACGGATTACAGTACTTTGGTTGCCTGTTTCGCTACTTCCCTAATTTCTAAATGTAACTTTTAGATGAGCCACTCCAACCTGTCCCATTGTACCCGCTAGTTGCATCACCTGAGCTTTCCTTTCCTTGCTGTCACCTCACCAGCATCCACTTCCTTCATTAGTTCACCATTTCTTTTAGTTTACCTTTTTTACACTTTTCACCCATTGATAGTCCCATTTTAGTCTCAGGCTACCTCAAGTTGATTTATTGTCTAATCCTTTTTGCTTTATCTGTCAGCCTCGGAAGTGAACTTCTTGCAAGTACAGTTAACTATAAGATGACTTTTACCTGCCTGTCCCTGACTCATGCATTTGGTTCTATTGACAGGCTCTATTGTCAGCATTTGTGTCCCAAAATGTTTGTCCCTGAGTGATGTATTTGGGTTTATTGTGAAGATACTACATGGAAAATACTTATCCATACAGTATTGTGTCAAATGAATTTGGGAAAGGAGTTGATATTTGGTCTTTGGATCTGGTCCAGACTATTTTCCAACCCATAAGTAAGCAACTTTTGGTCACAATTTGCTTAGTATTAAGCTTAAGAGACCTTGACCAGTTGTGTGAAGAAAACAGCATAAAATGTGCATCGGTGTTGTCACTTTTAGAAAGGTATGTGGACAGACAGACCCCCAGGTGGCCTCTTTACAAGACAGTTTTTTTTTCAGTTTGTATTTTATAATTTTAGATTTTAATTATAAATTTGGCCCATGGCATTAATTACAAATTAAAAGCATGCCATGCCCAACAATTGTATTTTTATAATTCTGCTAGACTGCGAGCACCCCAGCCTCTCCTTCAACTTTCGTTGTTGTCATAGCCAGCTATGCATGTCATTTGAGCACCCTGAAGAGCAGCATCATTCTCTGACCTGCTTTTATTGGTGACAGCCAGATAACAATAGTATTTGCCCTAACCTCATCCATATTTGTCACTGTTATGTAATTAAACACGCTATTACAACATGTCAATACAGCTAGCCAAACATAAGCAATAATAGCCCACCATTAGGTTATAAAAAATAAAAAATAAAAAATGGTCTGATTTAAAATGTACAAGTGAACTCTGTTAGGTCCCTTGTCTGACAACAGAAAGAATTACATGATCATTAGTCTATGGTAAATGGTAAATGGACTGGTTCTTATATAGCGCTTTCTCAGCTCTGGTTTGAGCCCTCAAAGCGCTTTATGATCTACCACAAGCCTCATTCACCCAGTCACACACATTCTTACAGGCACTTTTGTCTACACACAAGTGCTTTCTATCGAACATTCACACACATTCACACTCCGATGAACGCATCGGGAGCAACTTGGGGTTCAGTATCTTGCTCAAGGATACTTTGGCATGCAGACCGGAGCAGACTAGAACAGCCAGGAATTGAACCACCAACCTTCTGATTAGTAGATGACCTGCTCTACCTCCTGAGCTACAGCCACCCCGCAAATATTTGGATGTCAGAAAAGTCCGCAACCCATCTGGAGTCATACATGTCAGTTTATATGACTGTTGCATAGTCATTTTTCAATGAATTCACAAGCACTGAATAAAACAAAATCACTTCAGCCAGGTACCAGACTATTCTGGAAAAAAAATCTCTGTAGAGTGGAGCCTGTTTTAGCAAGAGAATAATGTGCATAGTTTTCAATGACATGAGTGTAGTGTGCATCTGTTTGTTTGCAGGAAAATGTTGAAGATGTGTATTTGAACATACAGGCATGTGTTCAGAAGCTCCCCAGCATCACATATCTGCAGTGAGGGATAAAAACTAGAGAACTCTTCTCATGGGAGCTCATTTAGAGAAAAGCAGTCTTACCTCTCTGTCATTCAAATTGGATGATTTACTGCATATTCACATTCACACACACTTAAGGGCAGCACTACAACCATGCATTCTTCCCACTTCTACTTATTAGCTTAAATTTGAGTTTGTTTTTACATTGGGCTACTCTGTGCCAGCACAGGCAAGTCAATCAGAAGTGTCCCATTATCTGTTTATCCTCAGGCATGCCCACAGCAAATCAAACTGCTGGAGAGCAGAGAAGCTCAAGGGATACACATCAGCATCTATACAATGGCAAGTACAATCAAGATCTCAGTGGAACATGAGTCTTTAACATATATATATACACCCATGCAGACACTATTTATATACTTGAATATTCACTAAATAATAGATAAAAGTCCTGAAATCCTGAAATGAAGAGAAATAATCTTGAGGTCTGGTGAGAGAATGCATCAGTAATCAATACTACTGTGTTAAGATGCAATCATAGAATATAGAGGCCAAAAACATTCAGAAAAGCAAATAGTGATAGAAAGCAGGCCTAAACACATATATTGATTACTCAGAATGGTGAATGGCAGCAGTTGAGGGGGGAGGTGGATGTATGGTGAGGGTGGAGGGGTGGAGGGTGGGCCTGTATACAGTGAAGCTGAAGCAGAAAACACCTAAGATGGATCTGAACAGTGGCACAGTATCTGCTCAGCAACACTGGGTTCCCATGGATCAGAAGACCACATCTCACCTTACACTAATCCATAGCCAGACACATCAGGCTCATTAAAACTACCAGGCAAACCTACCTAGGAGCTACAGCTTGACTGGAGTTGAACCTCAAACTTACACTCCTGAAGAAGTGTCTGAAAGGTCACAATGGTGTTTTCAAGTGCAAAAAAGGTAGTGTAGACAAGCTGAGAATTGGTGTTGCAGTAAGGGTGAAGGTCAATCTAATTACAGGCCTGCTAGTATGAAAAACTTTACTTCAAAGCTGTGAAACTCCCCAAAGCCTCTAACAGGCTTATTACATCTAAATGCTTCTGTTAGAAGCTGAATGGTCAAAGGAACCATTTTTGCTCAACCTTAACTATAATGCAGGACTTTGTAGTCAGCCCTCTAGATGAAACTATAATTTTTGCAGAAATGTAAGCTATAAAGCATAATATGTTATGCTTTATAGTTTGGTATTAAAGGTAGGGTGTATGTTCCTTTTCAGAAGCATCTTATGTAACTTTACTTTTGTACTCTCTTTACATCGTGACAACAAACAATAAATGAAGTCATCTCATATTAAAATAAAAAACAGTGCATTGTCCAGCATGTCTTGGGTCTGTCGAAGTTCTCCACTTCTCTCTGCCTCTGGCTGATGCCATCTGCTGCTGCTGGAGGCGGGATCCTTTAAACTGGATTCAGTGTCACCCTACTGGAGTTTTTTACTGCTTGACCCGCACCATGTGGATCCAACATCCCAAAGTTTTTGGTCTGGACTATCCTGTTTCAATCCACCACTCTTATTCGTCAGTGGAATTCCACCTGCTGTGATTACAATATGAGCTCCCTGCCAGTCTACTCAACCACCAGGACATTCTTCGCCGTTCAAGACATCATCACTGTGGATCCCAACAAAACTTCTGTTTCAATAAGACCAACTTCATCTGCTCATTCTGGTCGACGTAAGCCCAATCTGCTGCCTCAGACTGTCTAAAACGCTCCGTTTTTAACATCCATTTCCTCATAAACAAAGCTCCTCTTATCCATGATTCCTTCTTAGATCTAAACTGATATTTTATTTCTTACTGAGACTTGGCAGCAGCCCAATTATTTCTTTTATTTGAACCAAAAACTTCCTCAAGGGTTTGTTTACATCAGCAAACCATGGACATCTGGTAGAGGGGTGGTCTCACATTGATTCATGGCTGGAACTTGAAGATCATGTTGCTCCCAGTCACTGAACCGTCCTCATTTGAAGTACTTGCTGTTAATGGAACTATCCCTACTGTCACTGTATCAGTTCATCAACCCCCAAAGCCCTCGTCCATTTTTCTCACCAAGCTCCCATCTATTTTATTCTCAATATTCCCAAATATTGGGAATATTGAGTCAGAGATGTGAGGGCTGCCTATTTTTCAAACCTGGTTTCAAAGAGCAGAGGTAATCCTAAGGTGTTATTTGACACTATCACTGATATTGTTACTCCTGCTCCACCTGCTGTCCCAATTTTTTCAAATGAAAATTGTTAAAATTTTCTTTCTTTCTTTGTTGAAAAAGGCAGTAACGTGAGAAACAATATTCTCCTTCAGCATCCTCATTGTCTCCTCCTACTGCAGCTTGGCCTGTTCCTTTAGAAAGTTTTTTACCTCTTTCTTTACCTGAGCTGGTTAAATTAGTTGACTCAATGAAAGCATCCTCCTGCTATCTTTATTTTTTTTTTTACCTGTATCTTTGTTTATAAATGTCTTTTAGTCTATCGGTCCCTGTCTACTTACTATAATCAACACCTCACTGGTGTCTGGTCAAGTCCCTGCTTATTTTAAGAACTCATCCACCCACTTTTAAAAAAAACTAAGCTTGACCCTTTTCTTCTTAGCAGCTACAGAGCAATCTAAAAATTACCATTTATTGCTAAGATTTTAGAAAATGTGGTGGCTTCTTGATAATTTTCAATCTGGTTTAGGTGAGGGTATGGACATAGATCGACATAAATCATTAGCTTCAGTTTCATGCTCATGCTTTTTTTTTCTGTTTTCCAAATTCTGTTTAAGTATTACAATGTTATCACTGTAATTAGGTTCAGATTAATACTGTAATTAGGTTCAGCCGCAGAGAAGAGCGAAGTTATAACATACAAAGAGCTGAAGTTAAATCAAGTGTTAAAAACCATGAAAAGTGTGCTTTTTATGCAGTTTTTTTCTCTTCCTTCGCTATTCCGGCCCACTTGTCAACCAATCAACATTTGACTGATGGACAGCGTCATCCACATCTACCAACGTGCAGTTGGGATTTTGGAGGACTGCACAGGAGCACGCTTGTGGTGAGTGAAAACCCCTCTCCATACACTGTCAGTAGAGAATATATGTGCAAACGGACACAATCACCGTACCGTAAATTAAGCATAAAGTCTAAAATTGTTGGAGTTTTCCTTTTAACAAACACCACATTACACCTCTCAGGGTTCATCCTAATAGAGCCACTGGCCTTGAAAGTATGTTTACAGTAATGATCAAAATAAGTATGTAGTGAAAGGACAACCTATTATTTATATACAGTAAAAGTGACTGTGTTCTAGAAATGAACTTACTTCCCTGGTAACTTCTCTTCTAAAGAAGATTAAAAAAGGTTTAAAAAAAAAAAGAAAAAAAAGACAAAGACAACACTTCACACCTTGCAAAACTGACACATACCGATACCTGGGCAGTGCCTGGGCATGCCTCAGCTGCCTATGTTTACAGGTGACGAAAGCCCAAAAAGAAAGGAAGGAAAGAGGGAGAAACACGGACAGAAAGACAGAGCAGTAAAGAAAGCCTTTCCTTTAACCTTGTAAAGGAACATCATACAGTGAACACTAGAATTCCAAATACTTTCTCTGACACTAATTACTGTCTTCTCACACACATACTTAGACACACAGAAACACACTTCTGAAGAAACCCCAGAGAGCCCAGATTGGATGAAAGGGTTAGAGTCCGTACTAACAGGCACGTGGGTTTGAATTTACAGTATGCCACTACGTAATAGGTAAACACAAATCTGTCTTGTAACCCACCATTGCCAACAACGACGCACAACACACACACACAGCTGACCAAACAGAGTACACACCAAAACTGAAAACAGGCAATGTGACTGCCTGAAACAGCAGCAATAAGGAAATGAAGGAAACACTTTTCCTCACGTCACATCACATGTTACATAGGCTGAAAACTGTCAGACAGAAACAGCAGAGAATTTGGTTCTGTACATTACCATGAGGTTGACAGTATCTTTTTAACATTTGACCCCTTGCTCTCATAATCCAGGCACTGTCCCGGAGTAATCCGTAAGCGCAACAGGCTGCCGGGAAACGTACAGAGAGCCAACAAATCTTCCCACAGCTGTTATCACACTCCCTGTTTTTCTCCACCCTCCTAGCATTTCCCTCCCCCTCTTTCTTCCTCACTCTCGCTCAGCAAGGTTTTCCACACAGTCAGTCTTCCTGACTTGCAAACACTGTACATAAATGACCACTGACTCCCTCTGCATACTGTTTCATTTTGTTTTCTTCTATGTGTTAAACTGAGATAAATATTTGTAATACTGCAACAACTGACAGTAAGTACTTAATCCTTTGATTTTTATTATCATTATCATTTTAATATTATTGAAGCTACCCTGGAATGGACACTAGCATTACATTCAAAGCAGCTTCTTGACTTCAACATTTTTCCTGGGAGTACTCCATTCAAAAGGTTATCTCTGTGATAAACATTGAAGCACTTGCTGTAGTTACCCTCTGTACATTTCTGAAAGCTACTGTAGTTATGAATAAGATATATATCAGATATATAAGATATATATCAGCGCTGTATGTGTCACTCTTTCTGGCACACACACATTTTTGCATACTGTTTCAGTACTCTGTCACATGCAAAACACCTGCAATGAAAATGCTGCTTAAGTCAAACTTAATTTAGTGTTCATCACATAGGAAGAAAGGTAAGGACAAGCAGGATTATAATCCATTTACTGACACAAAATTTTTGGGTCTTTACCCTAACACATAAAGCGCCATGAGGCGACTGTTGTTGTGATTTGGCGCTATATAAATAAAACTGAATTGAATTGAATTGAAAATTCAAAGTTTGGTAGTATGAACCTCGGCTTTGAAATCACCATGGGACATACTTTCTGCAGAGCAAAGCATATGGAAAAAATAATGTTTTGTTCTGTTTTTGTTAATTATGTTATTCAAGTTCATGATGTCATAAATTCTTGGTTCAGCAGTTAGGCACTCAAATGCTGGTTACCTTTAATAAGAAAAGAATCCGAGCAGTTTGCTGTGAGGTATTAAATATATCAAATAAAAAATGTCCATTATAAAAAGTGCAACACATTTATAATGAACTAAAGTTAAACATTAAAGACAGAAGTGCAGTTTTGCCTTTAGAAGTTGTATAAATGAAAAAAATTGGTGTTCCCTATCAACACTTTGGACACAGACATTTTGTTTGGAATTGTCACTTAAACAAAAACGAGCAGAGGCTTTGTATTTATTCACTGTAAGCTCCATGTGGTTACCCGTCGACTCGCCACTACAACATAAGCGGAAAAGTTAGATTCGCAGCTAAGGTTGAGAATGCCATCTTGATGGCAACCTTAACAACAAAAAACAGAGTAAGGGGCTGACAGTGAAAGCCGGACCTTTTTTTAATGTTATAGCTTGTAGACAACAGTTGGTGCACTGCTCTATTGTTCCATATGGGGTGGAACATTTTCTGTTCCAGGAGCTGAGGTATGATAATAATGCCCAACCAATACAGGATTTTTATGACCAATACTGATATAGATATTTGGTGATTTAAAAATCCAATATATCAGTCGATATTTTTCTTTCAGACATACAAGACATAAACAGATTCCCCTAACTTTTGTTATGTGTAGTTATTTATGAGTCCTTGTTAAGACAATATAACAATGTAGTTCAAGAATAATCTTGTTTTATTGTCATAAGTCGTGGATTACTCATTTACACTCTTCCCGACTCAGCTCGGATCAGCTGGGTGTTGTGTTTCTGGCTTTTCAAATGCGTGTGTTGCCACCAGGGAAGTTGCAGAGTGCCCTCTATGCAATGTCAGCATTTATAGCATGGTTGAAGGTTGTTTCTGCCATATCTTCTTTATTTTTTTTAATTTTCATTTATTGGCTGTTATAAATCCAGATACCAACATATCGGCAAATAGCTAATATTGGCCAATAGTAACTTAATTCTGCCTTGATGTGGAAGGTTTATAAAAACAAAGCAACCTCTGCTTTTTTGGCTGACTATAACACTGATTACCAGGGAATAATTCCTCAACACGCCTTAAAGCCTGTGGTTTTACTATAGATAAAAAACCTAAAAGGCCAAAGCAGACTTAGAAACAACTCCTAGTGAACAGTGCTTTTGTTTTAGCAGTGAAGTAAAGTGGTGAATTACTACAAGTATTTCAGAGGTATAGAGACAGAGAAATGTTGCCACACACAGAAACTTTTTGGATCTAAGTTCAGATGTTTCTTTGATATATGTTTTTTTAATCTTTTGGAGAAGCATGTCTACAAGGGTAGGTTTGTGCTTTTTTTTTTTATTAACCCCAATCGTGACACAGCTGATTCCCCCCATTATTATAAGAATAAACACTACAACTCTCCAAATGTTTATACATGAAATTAGAGTATATTGGTCACATATCAGTGATTGCATGCAGTTCCTTTGTTATTTCTCTCCTCTTATTTCATGTTATTCCATTAATCAAACAAACAAACAAATTGTTTGGTTTCTAATGAGAACATGAACACACCTTATAATAAATACATGCCATGCACTGAAATTTAATGCCTGAGGCACACACATTAGTTCGTTAGCAAAAGGAGTCTTATTACTTCCAATTACTGAATGCAAAAGAAAAGTCTCCAGCTGTCAGCTCACCAAGTTGTCTTTATCTCTGCCTCTTCATGCATTTTACTAGCCTGTTGAAGTCCTGTAAATGTTGTAGGAACATGTCGAATTCCCGCTCTGCCCCTATGGGCATTGCTCATCTCTTGCACATTAATAAATGACAGGAATGCACAAGCAAAGTGCAAACCCAGTGGCAAGCACACACGAATATGCAATAATACCTTAAGCAAATTGTGTCCTAACTTCTTAATATTTCTAAATGTTATACTGACACTTGAGGACAGAATTATTCGCCCCCCTTTATTTTAAATATACTATATAATAGTGCTGTTAAACAGACCAATGAATTTTTAACACTGCCCTTCGAAACATCCTTTCATTTTGGATGTTTACATTATTTGACTTTGCACACAGAAAAAAAATTATTTCACTACCAGGGTCAATATTATTAATATTATTAATTAATATTATTAATATTAATTATTAATATCTACTTCAGGTGCAGCAGGAGGGGAGGAATCAGAAACTCAGAGAGTGTTGGCCCAGTAACTGACTCAGAGTTAAAGTTAGCACAATTTTCTAAAATTGAAAATCCAGGGGTTCCCTCATCTCGGTTAAACTCAGAATTATCAGTAAAACCTCTGATATGCTGCTGTTGACCAAAGGCTTTCCATTATTAGGTCACATCACAGGCAGTGCAAACACATACAACGTATTTGATTTGTATAAACAGATACTTGTACATATTTATAGATGCTGACAAATACAGACATGGTCAAAAGAAACTGACAGCAACCCGTGCCACCTATTATAATCTTATTCTGCTTAATGACCAAACATTTTTGCAGGGTGACTCAGTATGAGGCCTGCAGTGGTTCATGAATGACCACTGTTGCTGGTCAGGAATCAAAGGTCTGCTAGGGAACAGGATACATTTTACCAACTATCACTTAGACCGGCAAGCAGTGGTTCATTTTGTCACAACTCTTTTTAAAACTTCTCCTAATTAGTCATAATTACTGTAATAAGCAATCAGAATTTGTATTGTGTTGAGTTCAAGGGTGGACAGTTCCCAAGTGTACAGAAGAGTTGGGCAGTCACCATTATGCAGGTAGAACAGCAGCAGGTTCAGTGTTTTGTCTTTCTACCCAGGATGTGTTTAGGCAAAGGCACAGAGTTGGTCTCATGCAGCACAGAAATGCACCTTTATCAGCTGCAATGGCATAGATGTATTGTTTTCACCTCCAAGGTTTTTCCTTGCTCAGAATTTGTGTTGAATTCACACTTTAGCGTGATTGGCTTGCGTAATGGCAAGTAGTCTGTATTCTCTAATGTAATCTATGATTTTCCTTTTACTATTGACTGTTTGAGAAGCAAAAGCCTGTTACGTTTGAGTAAATAAGTCCTCAATTACCAAAACAGGTTAAAATATTTTAATTGATGGTTATTTTCCTCTAACTCTGAATAAACCTCTTTTATGCTGTGGTGCCAGTAGCACCCTACTTTTTTTTTAAATTGCAATTTTTTCTTAATTCATTCTTATGCATTGCAGAAGCTTCAAAGAAGTGCAACTGAATTTTGTTCAAAATTTATGTTGCATAACATTAATAAAACTGAATCTTCAATCTTATACATTATATTGCCAAAAGTATTCACTCACCCATCCAAATCATTGAATTCAGGTGTTCCAATCACTTCCATGGCCACAGGTGTATAAAATCAAGCACCTAGGCATGCAGACTGCTTCTACAAACATTTGTGAAAGAATGGGTCAGTGGGTCAGCTCAGTGAAATCCAGCATGGTACCATGATGGGATGCCACCTGTGCAATAAGTCCAGTTGTGAAATTTCCTCGCTACTAAATATTCCACAGTCAGCTGTTAGTGGTATTATAACAAGGTGGAAGAGATTGGGAACGACAGAAACTCAGCCACGTAAAATCAGAAAGTGGGGTCAGCGGATGCTGAGGCGCATAGTGTGCAGAGGTCACCACCTTTCTGCAGTCAATGGCTACAGACCTCCAAACTTCATGTGGCCTTCAGATTAGCTCAAGAACAGTGCGTAGAGAGCTTCATGGAATGGGTTTCCATGGCCGAGCAGCTGCATCCAAGCCTTACATCACCAAGCGCAATGCAAAGCGTCGGATGCAGTGGTG
>VVAS01044184.1:2842-13377 GCA_015103295.1 Ptychochromis oligacanthus
TCTTGATAAACAACAACCTTCAAAGTAGAAACTTTCCTCAATAAGAAAACCAAAAAAAAAGAAAAAAAACAAACAAACGTCCGAGAAGGAAGCCAGAAAAGGTGCAGCTTACCAAAGTGTTTCCTCAGGAGTAAAAAAAAAAGACCAGAACCGAAGAAAAAGAAACAGGTAGAGGATAAGAAACACCTGATCTGTCAAATCAAGACGGGAAACTCCATGGAATTACTGAAAAAAAAAAACCTCCATCCAGCAGTATTACTTAAGATGTGTGCTAAATGCCTTATCTGTGCTTGAAACCTTCAGTAGTAGTAGCAGTAGCATTGGAAGCCATAACAATAATATCAACAGTGGCATTACTAGTAGTAGTAGCTGCAGCAATACTAGTAATAGTAGCAGCAGCAGCAGCAGTATTAGAACTAATACTTAATTTGAAGATGCATGTTGAATCCCAGATTTGTTCTTGAAACATTTATATGTACAGTTTTAGCTCATTTTTATGTGCTGTGAATGAGACCCACTGAGATTAAGAGTAAAGATCCAACACAAGCTGCAATGATCTGAGTCCAAGGTTATTGAGAACATTTGAAATTTTTGTATTAGCAGATCTGAATGAGCACTTTAAAACCTCCCCACAAAGGTAACAGACTGACTGCACTACTAGACAAGAATCACATAATTTTGCTGATTTTGGACTGCACATCAAAACAAGGATGGGATAAGCTAAAAAAATGTCAGTGTTAACCTCAGGAAAAGTTAACTGTTACAATATCTTGAATGTCCTTAATAATCCAGTTAAATGGTTTCCAGAACTAAAAAAGGGGTGAAGAACATGTGCTGACTGCAGAGTTTTGCATGCTTTCAAGGTGAAATTCAGGCCAACTGTTATTGAGGTAAATAAACAAGGGATTACATAATGTAGTGAATGGAAATAAAAGCCTGTTTGAGTCTAACAGAATATCTAAAAAATATCAATTCTTCTAAACTGGGAAAAACATGCCTGTTCTACTGATCTTTCTGTATGTTTATGTTTGAGTCTTGTTGAAGTTCTGGATAGTGTTTAATCTGCAGAATCATCCCAGAGCAGCATGCCTTGCACCCTTCAGCTGACACAACAGGCCTCACGTTCTGACTTAAAGGTCAACAGTCCTGTCATCACTGGAGCTGCTGTACAAACCTCTCTTACTGTGATCCTATGGACGAAAAATATATCCGCGCTATACGCTTGATTGCAACCTGCCGCTGCTCAACCTAACTTTCCTGAAGCCAAACATCTTACCTTGTGTCTGATTCAAAAAAAGTGATAAGAGTTCACTTGTTTCCAATGTGCACAAACTTGCAGAGATGTTAAGCAAGGGACATATGAAAAACTTTATGAAAATACAGCACGACAGTGTGTGCTGTGTGGTGGTCATACTTGCCTGCATTTTCACAGGAAAATTAAATGTCTAAATTGTTGTTCATTTGTTTTGCTAAAAGCTTCTTTAGTTGTTTTTCTTAATTATAAAGGAATAAGCCAACTCATGTGTTTCATGATGTCTAACCTAAAAAAAAGTAACTGAAAACACTAAATTACCTTAAAGGTGTTAAGTAGATCTCTGTTGTTAAAAGCATGACAGAGAACCTTAAAAAGTAATAGTTGTTCAGAGCATGTCCTTACCAAGCTCGTTGAGGCTCTGAGCAGCCTTTGTGATCTCCCTGCTGCCTCCCTGCAGCTGTCCCTGGAGCCTCTTGCTCAGGTACAAGATGCGAATGATCCTCCGCAGCAGGTCACAGGCACCCTGGAACAACAAGAGAGTAAAAAGGTCAGGTATTGAGACACTTGGAGATAACGAGAACATGGAAAGCCAATTAAGAATTACACAACAAATTCCATTAATTGTGAAGCAGCATGCTAAAAGCAGACCAAGAATCCCGGGTGCACACAAAAGCAGCCTAGCAATGATGTAATCAAGGACAACCAGACTTTCCAATATTTGTTATCTTAACTTCACTGTTGCAAATCTCTCAAAACTATGTCAGAAATATGTAGTTTATTGAGCAGTTTCTGATGCATAAACGGCAAATAAACTCCACGCTATTTTGCCCCAAATCCTCATCCAACAAACCTCTCGGTTGAAGCCACATACATCTAGAAGTGTGACTGGGCTGGTCAGCCAGCAACATCCCCCTAATTGATACTGGCAACTTCTCCATCTTTGGCCTGTGGCAATAACACTGTGTGGATTGTGATCGATCTGACAGTTTCTTGTAAAGCTAGTAGAGTTTTTAAATCAGAAGTTTATTCATTTAAGAACGTGGTACAAGTGACTATTGGTGTATTTGCATCATTACTTAAACAAAATATTTCAAAGAATGGACAGAGTTAATTAATAGAAAATAAACAAAACCAGAAAAATGAAATCTGCTTTTTGCATGTCAATCTAGAAGTTTAGAATTTAATTTAAGTAAAAATGAAAGTTTTGGACTTTAGCCTAGTTTTCACATGCTGTGTCACAATTTTCCACAGAGTAATTACGGTTACAGCCAGGAAGGTTGGTGGACTAGGCGGCTGCTGCTATATACATCTCTCTCTCTCTTTTTTTCTATCATATTTCATTTCTCATGTGTATGTATTTATGAGTCCTTACTAAGATAATATGACAATGCAGGTTAAAAATGAACTTGTTTTATTGTCACAAGCTGTGGATTACTCGTTTATGCTTTGCCCGACTCTACTCGGATGGGCTGTGTTTACTGTTGGCAAAAAATTGCAGAGTGCCCTATGGAGGACAAACTATGTAACATCAACACTTTTAACACAGTTGAAGGGTGTTTCTCCCATCTCTTCTTTACTTTTTTAATTTGAATTTTTCGGCCGTTATAAATGCAGATACCAATAGATCGGCAAACAGCTAATATTGGCCAATAATATCAGCCTGCCAATAAATCGGTGCGGCTCTAATAAAATATCTGATTAAATTCCAGCAGCAATGATTCATTAGGTCAATCTGAATGGTCTAACTTTTGATCTCACTGAAAAAAAAAACAAAACAGCATTCTGTCATCATATGTGAGAAGAGTCAGTGAGCAACTTCTCAGATTGTTTTTGTTTCGTCTGCCTGGCCAGCTACAGTTTCCCAATAGTGAGACACTACAAATAGAAAGACAAAGTAGATCTTAGACAGCTAGAAAGAAACTGGACACCACACATGAATAAACAGACACCTCCTAATTACCACTGTATATTTCTCAGCCCTGTGATGCGTATACAGTGCTTCAGCTACAGAAGGGTTAGTTTGAAAAATACACTCAGATGACTCTCTGCAAACAATGCATTTTGGTCATTCATCAGCTGAGTAATGTGCTGACTAAACCCTCTCCTTCCCCTCAATTAACTCAAAGTGGTGTGTGTAATATAGTGAGGAGGAGATTCGTTGGGGCAGCAATTCAGGGGGTTTTACTGACTTGTGCTTTATGACAGGAAACAAGTCAGAGCACAGACAGCAGGATCGACAGCTTAACTTTACAAAATGCAGACACAACATTCCCATAGAAACACAACTCTGCATTTACCTGAATACAATACCATCCCTTACACACAGTAATCTTAGTGCAGCCAAATAAGTCACTGCCAACATAGTCATCATATCACTTTATGCAGCCAGTTTGCATATTCATGAAGTTGTAATGTAACGAAGCCTTCAAAACTCATCTCATTTGGTCCACAGACAGCAAATGAACACACAGCCGTGAAAGACCACTTAAATATTCTACAGTACATCGGACATGTACGCCGATCAGTCACAACATTAAAATCAAATATCGAGTAGGTCCCCACTGTGCCACCAAAATAGCTCTGACCCAGAGGGACTCGGAGGGGCCTCCATGGCTCGGGATTTTATGGTGCTTCCAGATGCCAATCAGAATGGCATCTGGAGAGTTTAGAGGTCAGGTCAACACCTCGGGCTATTAGTTGTGTTCCTCAGTTCCTCAAGTTGTTTCTGAGCAGTTTTTGTGGTCTGAAGGAGCGCCTTGTTCTACTGAGGCGAGGCAGCTGTTTTTGGGGTGTGCTGTTGCCATGCAGAGGTCTGCTTGGTCTACAGGCAGTGTTTAGCTAAGTGGTAAGTGTCAAAGTAGCATATACATGAACCCCAGGACCCAAGGTTTCCCAGCAGAACATTGCATTGTAATGAGAGGTTTATGATATTAATTCACTTCACCTGTCAGTGATGTGCCTGATGGGCGTAAATGGCAGCGTCCTGTGTTTGGACTGCATTCCAAAGATTTCATTAATATTTTAGTGCATTAAGTATAGGAAAGTAATTTCACAAATTCTGTAGGAACACCAAACCACTAAGCACAAAGTGTTAGTGCCCCTATTTTGGGTTTTCCAGCTTCCCTCCTCTTTCTCTGAACATGAACCCCACTTTATTGGCTCCAAAAAAGACATAAATCCTTTGAAATAAGTTAAATTTTGTTAAATTTGTCTTTTATTATCATGCAAGTAACATGGCTGTTTGGATGACAATGTCAATCAGTGCTTGTTTTGGTGTGGTCATGAGATTTGATAGGAGCTAGTAAAAATACAATATTAGCAGACATTCAGAAAGATAACTAATAATATATAATATCTAGATTTTTTTTTAAAAAAATCACAGAACCACAGAACATTTAGTAAAGTTATATGTCATGACTGTTGTCCTTTTTCATTACCTTCCCTTTTATGTTCAACTATGGCTCCTCTATGGATTTAAGTGATCTATTAACATCCACCAAGAAGATGCATCTGCTTCTGTCTGGTTATCATACATTAAGATATAAATGCATAATTAAACGAAACAGACGAGGAGACCATGCATGATGAATATCGAGGAGAGGGAGTCACATTTCTGCTGAGGGCACATTTTCTCCATCCACCCCAGTACCACCACACACCATCACTCCTTCCCTTTCAGGGAAATGTCAATTAAGAGCAAAGCATCAGTTGAAATCCACCAATTCAGCAGGGTTGGTCTCATGGGACATTGAAAGAGAATTGACTCAGCCTTGAGTTTATCCTGCCTCAATAAAATATCCTTACACTGAGGTTCTTTCCAAAAGATATGTAACATGGTTCAAAATGTAAGAATTCTGAAAGAGAATGCAAATATCAGAGTAAATATGCTCTAATGGGCTAGGCATTAAAGAATTTTTTTTTTATGAGGTAGAGATCACTGTGCCTTTGCTTTACATATTCCGCACAGGAGGATGACAAGCCTGGATGCATGACCTAAGGGGAAAAGGACGTTAAAAGCACATTATAACTGAGTATATATACAGTCATGTGAAAAGAAAGTTTTCATGGGACTCTGTGCAGTCCTGTGAAAAACTAAGTACACCCCATGATTCAGTAGCTTGTAGAACCACTTCTAGCAGCAATAACTTAAAGTAATATTTTTCTGTACGACTTTATCAGTCTCTCACATCATTGCGAAGGAATTTTGGCCCACTCTTCTTTACAGTGTTGCTTTGAGTTCATTGAAGCCCCACAGCATTTCAAAGTTGTTGGGGTCTGGACTTTGACTGGATCATTGCAACATCTTGATTCTTTTCTTTTCAGCCATTCTGTGGTAGATTTGCTGCTGTGCTTGGGATCATTGTCCTGTTGTATGACCTAATTTCGGCCCACCTTTATCTGTCAGACAGATGGCCTCACATTTGACTCTAGAATACTTTAGTATACAGAGGAGTTCATGGTGGACTCGGTGACTGCAAGGTGCCCAGGTCCTATGACTGCAAAACAAGCCCAAATCACCACCCCTCCACTACTATGCTTAACAGTTGGTATGAGGTGTTTCTGCTGATATGCTGTGTTTGGTTTTCCAAAAGACATTGTTCCAGAGGTCTTGTGGTTTGTTCAGATGCAGCTTTGCAAATGTAAGTCATGCTGCCATGTTGTTATTAGAGCAAACAGGCCTTCTCCTGGCAGCCCTTCCAAACAAGCTGTATTTGTTCAGTCTTTTTCTAATTGTACTGTCATGAACTTTAACATTTAACCTGCTAACTGAGGCCTGTAGATTCTGAGATGTAGCTCTTGGGTTTTTTGCAATTTCTCTGAGCGTTGCACACTCTGACCTTGGAATGAATTTGCTTGGAAGATTGGCAACTGTCTTGAATTTTTCCCACTTGTGAATGATCTTCCCCTGTAGAATGATGGACTTCGGATTGTTTAGAAATGCCTTTATAACCCTTCCCACATTGATGGGCAGCAACAATTACTTCTCTAAGATCATTGCTGATGTCTTTCCTTCTTGGCATTGTGTTAACACACACCTGAATGCTCCAGACCAGCAACAGCCAAAACTTCTGCAATTATAGAGGCGTTCACACTTCCTGATTGACTGATTAGAGCACCTGACTGCTACTTACCCTCTTAATTCCTATGGAAGCAGTGAAGGTGCACTTACTTAGTTTTTCACAGAACTACACGTCACACCAAAAAGATTGTCAAGATGTAATGAATATAATAAAATTATTAAATTGTGAAAATGAGCCACTCAGTAAGTTTACTGAAAGGCTGTCCACTCTGAGGTTTAGTAATTGCCCCAGAAGTTCATAGAAAGAATAATGCATGCTCTGCTTTATACAGAATATCTGACTTTTCTCCAAAATCCAAGAGTGTAATTTGTCTCGTGGACACTGTGGAATCAAGAAAAATGCAAGCACAGTAAGAGGAAAGAAAGAAAGAAAGAGAAATTAATTTAAAGCATCTCTCCACTGAAACTCTGATACACGCTACAAGCCTGTGTATGTATAAGCAGTATGAAGTGCACAGAATTTGGCTCCAGGCCTTTAGACCTCCAGAGGGCCATTGGACTGCTGGTGGGGCAGACAACAAATGAATGTTCGGCAGCTTACAGGGCAAGAAGATTGCTTTTAATGGAAGCTAGGCAAGGTGCTTTTACTGCTGTTTTCCTGTAAGCATACATAAGTGAAAAAGGAGTTCTCACATTACTTCAACTGGCCTGTGAGTATACTGAAGTGAGGTAAAAAGGTGTTACCAGTTCTAATAAACATACATGAAATTGTGTATTGCTGCGTTACACTTTGTGTGCATATTAGCACTGTCTGCCAGCCAGCATACCAGGTTGAGAGAAGCAGGGCTGGATTGTGGGAAAATGCAGCTTTGATTCAATCACTACTTGATGATAAAGCACCTATCAGTTACACAAAACAGAGGAGGGGGAGGGAGAGGAGACGACAGTACAGAAGACGGAGAAATAAAAAAGGGGTAATGTATTTTGTATTTTTAACACTAAGAATTCAGTATGAATCAAGTAGACATTATGTTGTATGAGAAAAATACAAAAGGAGCCAACTTTCATGAGCAAACTACAGCATTGTCAGGGCTTTTGTAATGAGTTGTGGTTTCAGTTATGAAGGATTTTTTTCTTTTCTGTACCTCCTGTGTTCCATGTTTTTATTTATGTGAGTTTATTTTGGTTCTCCCTTCCTGATTTATTTTGAAGGTTACCTCCTCGTGTGTTTTTACTTCCCTCCTTTGGTCTTTTTCCCACCCTCTCCAGTTCACCTGTACTTTATTACTCTCATTACCTGGTACGTATTTAGTCTGTGTCTCCTTCTTCAGTCTTTGTCAGGTCATCTCTGCTCGTGGATATTTGCTCCCTGATTTTTATTTATTTATTTAATTGACCCTGCTTGCCTGTTTCATTACTCTTTCATTACCTGCAAGTCTTCCCTTTAAACATTAACACTACAGTGACAAATACAGTGCTGTGCAAAAGTCTTGAGCTAGTTTTCATTTCTTTATATTTTGCTTCCAAGGAGCCAGACTTTCCTGTAATTTTTAAAGTGGTCTTGAGCGACAGTTCTCCAGGCTTTCTGGAGGTCTTTCAAAGTTGTTCTTTAGACATTGGACATTGTCATCAACATGTACAGAGGAGGTCAGGAGAGAGATGCAACTGTGAGTGTTTACAGCCATCTGGGTTGGGGATCTTGACAACGATCCCAAACACACTGCCAATGCAGTACAAGCATACCTGGATGGAAAATCACACAATGGAACACTATCTGTCATGGACTGGCCTCCCCAGAACCCAGAGCTCAACATTACTGAAGCAGAGAATAGCAGCCAACATCCAAAGAAGAGCTTTGAATGTCCTTCAAGAAGCCTGGAGAACTTTCCTGAAGACTACTTAAAGAAATTACAAGAAAGCTTGTCTAACAGAGTTCAGGCTGTGTTAAAGATTAAAGATGGCCATACCAAATATGACTTTCAAGCTCGTTCCATTTATGTTTGCACGTTTCAATAAATCAATGCACCTGTTTCCCATTTTACTAGCAAAATATAAAGAAATGATGGTTGGCTCAAGACATCTGCACAGAACTATAGGTCTTATATATGAAATAAACATTTACAGTTGGAGTAGAAGTCTTGCATTTCCTTTAACATGTGCAAATATGTTTTGATAGATGGTTTACAATTCAAAGTGAAAAAAAAATCGTAGGGAAGGGAAAGTAGTTAAAGAGAAACAGGAAAGTAAGGGCAGGTGAGGGGTGAATATGGACATAAACTGAAACAGTCATGGGGTCATGTCATAGTACCTGTGACTGTACATGTGTATGTGTGTGTTTGCATGTGAGGCGCCGGCCTGGATCCCTGAGGCTCTAAGGACGGCTCTTAGGCATTGACCCGCAATCTGTGCACATGCTGCAGGTGCACAAACACAAATAACACAGTCCAATTATTGAACACACACTTGCAGTGACACCTTTTGCAAGGACATGCACTGGTAAATATATAGACCTGCTTGAACAAATGCTCAGAAAAGCTCAGTTGGAACATGAGATTTATTTATAGCGTCTGACAAACACATCAGAATCTATGTCAAATGTCACCGTGGTAATTCAGCATATCATGGTTACATATGCTGTAGATACAAAACGAAAACTACAATGAATACAGTTCTACACTGTATTACCTACCGAGCTTTGCCTGGAGAGGAGTAAAGGAGGAAAAAGGTGAAATAGCAGAGAGTGAAAAGGAGGAGGAAGAGTGTCGTCAGCAGAGAAAGAGAAGGGAGAGACTGGAGAAAGGTGGAAACGGTAGAAAGATATTAATAGCATTTCACTGTCCTTAAATAGCGACTGCAGGGAAAATGTGCGCAGGTAGGCTGCACAGCACAATTGCTGCACAGCTCAGAACAGGCCAGCCTCCAGGCCTGTTACCCCCCTCCAACTCCTTCTGGGACAGCAAACTTTTCAAGGCAGGAAAAAAAAAAAAAAACAACACGCAAACAAATGAGATGAAATGTGCTTTTTTCACAAGAAAAGAAGCTGACTGAGCGATTCATAGGCTCTGGTACTGGCACACCAGGAAAGGGGGGTGAGGAGCCTGATGTGTGGTGGGAGGGGTGGACCTGACATGAGAGTCTTGTACAAAAACAAGAGGAATGTGTTTGTTTTCCTCTGAATGCTACAACCTGCAGGAATATTAGACTAGATAAATTATTTACATCTTGAAAGGTCAAGAGAGAAACGGTGCTGTGCAACCTTGGCAGTTTGCATCACAAGAACGGCGCTACCCGACACTTCTGCACAATTAGTTTGTTTTACATACACGTGCTCTTACTGCAGGTTCTCCTTAAACTCTCTCAATTGCAGACCAAACCCGCTGCAAAGCCAGACGGTCAAACGTACTCACTGCCACGCTGTTCCACTGTCTGTCCACAAATGATGAATTTAAAACAGAGTGCCAATTAGACTGATACATTTTCCCCTGCTGGGGAATGTCAGTCCCAGTCACAGCAACCTTAAAAGTATCTGCCATCTGCACACCCACACACACACACAACCAATGTTACATCACAGTGTAATTGAGCCCTTTGTTCTTTGCTTTTGATTCATTGAAACTACTCCTTTAGGTGAAGGAAGAACAGAAAGCTTCTTCCGTTCACTGGATGTTTGTTCCAGGCTCTCACTGACACGGAAATCATCTGACCGGGCACACAGTGATGTAAAGTTTAGGTACAAAGATTAGTGGAAATAAGGGTGCAGTACTCAAAGGTCAAGTTGCTTTAATGTTTTTACCATGTGTCTGAATATCAGTAACTGATAGGTGCATTCTGCTCGTAACAAGAAACATTTCAGTGACTCTCCAGAGTGTAAGGTTTAATTCTGTGAAAAAATCCACAAATTCCAAGTGACATTTCTGGTATTTGTTTCAATTTTTTCCACCAATTTATAGTTCCAAGGCATATTTTGAAATGCTATCATTTTGAAAACACTTGACCTCAAACTACCTTGTTAAATTTTATACTGTCGGTTAGACTGTAAATATCCAGCTTAACAGGCTCTTAATTCTTGAGTCTTGAATATGTTTTTCCATAAACAAATAAAAAAAATATCTTCTCAAGTGAGAAATATAATCTTTTTTTTTCCATTGTTGTAAGGCTCAAAGCCAGAGTTTTAAAATGTGAGATTAAGACAGCGCGCCTCTTAAAACCACACGATCCAACCACCCTGGCATTTCCAATCATTGTAATAAAAACATTTTG
>VVAS01044234.1:2794-20840 GCA_015103295.1 Ptychochromis oligacanthus
ATTGTATAGCCAGTACCTGATATCAGCAGTGCACTGAATAAGGGCATTCACTGAGCTGAGTTTGTTGGCAGAAACAGTATGGCAAATGATCGCCAGGAGCGATCATTTGCAGATTAAACATCCAGAACTGACCCCTGAGGAACCCCACTGGGAGGCAATCCTCAGATAAGGCACCAGCGCCACTCTGCCTCTAACAGGGTTCAAGGTGCTGAAGAAGAGTTATGTGGTCAGCCATATTAAAGGCTGTAGAATAGCAAGTTTATGGTGGTCTGAGCCAATTTAAGATCATTAAAAACCAAAGCCTGTATATAAAAGATGGATGCAGTCTAAAAAGTGAAGCCAGTGCAGAGTAGCCTTAAACCTGCTTCCTTTCTAATGGCCAGCAGGAGGTCAGTCCTCTGGTTACAAAAAGAAGTCAGTTTGTATAGAAGTCTATAGAAAAAACAGCACTTCGTCCCAGTCTCTCACTTAAAGGCATTGAATGTAATGTGAAATTCACACTGGAGTCAAAAAGGACAATGAAGCAAGGTATAATTTAGAGCAGACCTCATTGGTGATTGACAAGGGGGTAGTTTGCCCCTCTCATGTCAAGTTCAGGTTCAAAACACCAAGATGACAATGGAACAAATCCTCAGCTCGAGACTTCACACTTTACTAACAGTGGGTGCCATCACACTGGTTATTTCCATCTTTTATGTACAGTGTATGTTAACAACTCTGAGAATGCCAGTTTTTGTACTGTGTTAACTCTAAAACCAGACTGGTAAAACAATAAAGTTGTTTTACGACAGATAAAGAAATGGCCGAATGACTAGAGGGCCAAACGCTTTATGAACAGGTGAAACAAGCGTAATGAAGTAGGTGGGGTTGTGGCTGGATCACTAATGGTCAGTTTGAATGAGGTGCCAGCAAGGTGAAGAAGGAATTTTTGGTCTGAAGATGGACTGAAGTCCCAAACCTGCTGCCAGTGTATGGGCGATACCTCTGTCAAGTGATGGTACAGGAAGAACTCTGCAGGATTCAAGAAGGCCTTATTTATACAAGACAAAACTAAATCACATCCAAATATTACACTGCTTCAAAGAGTGAGAGAGCTCAGTACACTTCTCTAAACAGCATTTTGTTGGAGGCTGTAGTTTTGAACAAGAAACTGGATTCATGGGTAGACAACTCATGGCAGCCAAAGAAAAATGGTCTTTTAATTAGTCACTGAAGTTTTGAAAGGCCAGAAATGTTTTTTATTTGTCATTTTGTAATATGTATTTGTTTGTAAAGATTAAGAATAAATGAGTTGGGAAATATTAGTTTCTAAATCTAGTGGCCTAATAACTGCACACTTACACAGTGAATAACTTTGAAACTCACTTATCCTTTGTTATCCATTCAGCTTTAAGGTTCAGTAACATTTTGGACTGACTGAGAGCTTTGTAGCACTGGAGCATTGTTCAACAGCAAAATAAAACCTGAGGAATACATTCTTCACAATGATTGTGCACACAGTGTATTCAGGAATCCCTGGAGTGTGTCCCTCCAGCTTCATGAATTATGCATTCCTACGTCCCTGGTAATTAAAGGACCCCTGCGAGCTTAGAGAGTGTGTCAAGAGCCCCGAAGAAAAGAAAGGGCTGGGCCGAAGGAGGGAGGAAGAGAGGGAGAGTGCGGAGAACAGGTCGGGCCGGTCTTCCTCTGCAAGGTGGATGTCTGGGCATTGACACACCTGTTAACCTGTCTGGGAGGAGTCACCTGTGTTAAACACCGTGGTGACATGAGAGTGTGTGTTTGTATGCTTCAGTGTGTTTGAGAAGAACCAAAGCGAGAGGAGAGACAAAGTGGGAGCCAGAGGGAGAGGAAGACAGAAACGAAGAAGGAGTAAGACAGAGAGAGAGTGAGGTTTTTACTTGGGATCTCTGCTTGACCTTCGCCACAATGTTTAAGAAAAAGGAGTCTTCTAAGGACACTAAGAATGGTACACTCAAGCTCTCGGGCAAGATCAGCAAGTGAGTTTTTCCCTGTGGATTTCATGAATGCATGTATGAGTGTGGTGACACTGTATCTCGGTCATGTTCCCCCTGCTCCTGTTCTTCCAGAGCTGAAAACTGTGTCATGTTTTCTGTGTGTGCTGCTGTCCTCTTTCTTTCTGTGTGTGTCATGGTCCTCCTCCTGTTATATTACGTCTAGTTTAAAGGAGATTCTAATACATGTTTGCTGAGGGAATGTCTTCACTGGTTCAAGTGCTGAGTTATGTCAGAGTTAATCTCCTGGAACAGTGAAAGCTAACTAACTGCAAACCTGAGGTCGGGTTTACTTTGTAAACATAACATGGGACAGTGTCCTTCAACATGACAGGTGAAACAAGGAAATTAGAGCTAAAAGTGAAAGTCAAAGATCTTTTCATCCTGCTTATCAGGCAGAAAATTACCCTAAAACAATTTACTGATTTAGACTCTTGACAGCTGTCAGATTATTTGCGTTACTGATTATATTTGACCAGAGAAAGAAACTATTCAAGGAGAAACTTTGTGTTTGCATCAAATGATTATCAGACAGCTGGTATTGCTCTAAGCTGTAAGGAGTCCTATCAGGCTTGGCAGCTGCTCCAATGTAGACATATGACACTCAGACACTGCATGTTTCAAAATATTACTTAAATTTCGCAGCAGCCTGATTAAAAATACCATAATGCCAGTTTTTAAAATAAATGACATTTGATGCATAATCAGTCATTTTCATGTGTTAAATTTCAAAAGGCTGGTAATAAAGGGGCCACATGTTCATTCACTGTGTTCATGTTAAAATCTGATAAAAGTCTCCAGACTCAGAACTGGGTAAATTCCTAAAGTTGCTGCAATCAAACAATGAGATGCAAACATGCAATGAGATGATCACTTTTTAAGTAAAGGAGAGTGATGAGGACAGGTTTTCCTTTAAGTTCACTTTTGGATGTACAGTGTCTGAAAGGACCCCTTTCTATTAATAGAAAGAGCCCTACATTCAGCTGCAAAGCCAACTGTTTCACCTTTTTGTTCCTGGGTGTCACAAAAGGCCACTGACGTGATTTCACCGTCAGGTAGCGGCCAGCCTGCGGTTTCACCTTGCCCCTGACCCAGCCACATTTTCACTCTGCTGAGGTATGATGAGGGCTGGGTTGTCCGTTCTGCTCAGCTGGTTTCTTTCTCTCATGTGGGCGTTGGTTTTTAACCATAGATTACGGTGTGACACACACAGGAAATGCCGTTCGTTTCATTCAGTCGTTTGTCTTCATCAGATAATTGGTTAATTAATTAGTTTCAGAAATATCTGTAAATCAGTAATTGTATTTGTAAATCAAGTGACATTTTTAGATTTTTCATTTTGTCCGTCCAACAGTAAAAATTTACATCTTTGCAAATGAAACAAGCAAATATTCAACTTTTTTTCTTAACAAATGATTGTTGTCAGTCATCAAAACCGACTACATGATTATTCCATTGTTTTAGCTGTAGTGTAAAGTAACTGGTGAATCCATAGATTCACTGGATTCACACTTATCATGTAAACATATCAAGTGTTGCTTTCTAGGTGAGAAACAGCTTTCTTAGATATGACACCAACAGCTAGAGTACAGCGGTGTGTGTATGTGTGTATTACACATGATGCAGGGAAATAAATGTTTTTATATTACTGTAAAAGTTGCATCTGATGTTACGGTTAGACTAAGTCTCCAAGAGGTAAAAAAAAGCCCAAAGAAGTGATGGAAAAATGACTGTTTGTGTGTTTGTGTGTGCTGACATCTGAGCGTCTCTCAGACGTTCATCTTGTTCTGCTGGTGCCTTTTTACATGTTACATCACAGATCAGACCGCTGGTGATGCAGTGATTTAATAATGACTCTGCTTCAGCCTCATTTTACCGTGAATTTAAACCTTTTTTCATATTTCACAATCTGAACTGAGCTCAAAGAGGAAGATATTGTGATTAAATGAGGGAATGTTTGTGCTAGAAGATTTGAGATCTTCCTATTAACTAAAACATGCAGGCAAGCCCTTCTAAATTATGTAGATTATCCAGTTGTACCACTTGCAAACTGGCCATATGCTAGTGGTCTAGCCATCCTGTCGTAGTCATTCATAAATCATTTTTTAAAAAAAACTATCATTTGTTGAATAATACAGTGTATTTATTTTATGTATTTTTGGACAAGAGTACCTTCTTTGCCACTGAAAGTTGGCATTTAGTTGGCAAAAAACTCAGCAGGGACACTTTCAACAAACCCGCACAAGCAACCCGCACAAATAAAGGTCTAATGCTGAGGGAAGCATAAAGGTCCTCCACAACTGTTTGTGAGAAGCTCAGACAATTTACAGATGCAGCTCAGATCACTTTACAAGCATATTACACACTGCAGCCACTCCTGGAAAGCCCTGCACCCCCACACCTGCCTAGGAATATCACACTACTGCTTGATAAAAAGCACATGCTTGATGCAGATACTGTATGTGTCTGCAGCAATGTATGGGTGTGACCTATGATTCATCTCCTTGTCTGCTAATAATGAGTGAATAATGTGGACACAACAACTCAAACAAAAGAGAGAAAAAGGTCTGCTTCCCCCAAATACTGCTGTCATCAGCTCACACTGATTATAGTAAGATATAATAAACTACAGTTATGCCACCTTACCATAAAAAGCTTTCATCACATCATAATAGTTTTATATGCCCAAACACACAAGGCAAACTCAGGCCTGTCTGACATTAAGGTTTACAAAAAGTAAGATCTAAAGATAATAGAAAATGAAAAGTACAGAAAACAAGTTAATAATTAAAGTCACTTAAAAAATTACTTTATGAAAGTCAAATTAAGTAAAGAAATTTTGGAAACATAACAGCATGCATAATATATGTTATTCTGCATCAGTAGTTCATGTTCTGCTGACCGTGGTCATCACAGACTCTTTTACATATTTAATTATTGATTTATTCATTCATTCATTCACTTTTACCAGTGAAAAGGAGAAATCTCTCGAGCAGCTCGCTGCATTTACAGTTTCTATAAGCAATGGTAACTAAACAGGTTTTTCTTTGACTGAGGTGGTGAAAAATAATAATGCTTGTGAGTCCAGCACATACCTGTCTCTCCTGCTGAGTGAGCAGGAATAGCTAAGTCATTGTGAGACCTGCTGCAGAACCAGATTCTTTGATTTAGTGTTACACATCAGCATTATTTCAGCATGAATGTGACTTTTTTTCTTTTCTTGGCTGATTCCCCTTAACATGCACATGTCTGCTGGTCATTTCCCCCTAAGTAGCTTATAGGTTAATAAAATCTTCTCATTGTCTGACAGTATTGGCTTGTCAAAGCTTTTTTGTTAATGATGATGTTGACACTGGGAGAAATAAAAAAAACAAGCTTTGGCACATTTTTCTGCTTTAATTACTGATTTGTATTTTTGCATTGGAGCTGCACTTCTTCTGCAAAATTTTGGATTCAGTCCCAAGACTGCCATCCAACATGCCAAGCATTTTCTCACTAAGCAAAGCAAGAGTTTAATATGTAAAATTTACATGCAAATATTATGTCAGCAAAGAGATTTTGGTGTTGGAGTTTTTCTGCACAAACAAAAACAAAATGTGTCATATTGTATACAACTATTTTAGAGAGTACAGTATATACTGGAAATTTTTTAATTTTGCCCTGTTAAAGTTTATTACAAAATAAAATTTGTTAACTATTTCTTCCAGTTCTGAAATTAAGAAGCAGTTATATTTTTATGCATACACACACAAACATTTTAAACAAAGCTTAAGCTGAGATTTTTGACATAATGTAGAACATATTCAATAAAATATTCAAGTGAATTTTCTCTTTAAATGGGGTGTTGCTTGGTCGGTGCATGTTAAAGAAGCCTAAATTTAATGTAATAATTCAAACATTTCTTCCAGCATGTCTATAGATCTCCATTACTCTTATTCCATGTGCAGCTACAAAACTGCACACTGTGCAAACACTTTGATTTATTCTAGTTTTCACTGAGCTGTAGCCCATAATTTATGCAAACAGTTAGTTAATACAAAGCCTCTCACATTAAAAAAAAATATTTAAAAATTTGGCCAAAGACTTTAGCTTAATGGGTGTAGTTCATCTCAACGGGATCTCCTCCTCCTTCTCCTCATTTTGACAGTCTTAGTCATCAATTTACGTTTCTCAGCCAGGAACCAAGTGGCAACACAATCAACACAAACAGTGACAGAGGGAGTGACAGTCAAAGTCAGCCACTCAAGAATGGGTAGAATTTAAGGAGCGTCTTGGGTGTGGTGAGGAGGGTGGAAAAATCCTCGCACTGACCCTACTCCATCCTGAAAGATCTAGAAACAGTTTCTGAGTGTCTGATCTTCCTAAAAAGGCATCAGTGAGGCAAAATGAAAAAAATCTGTTTGGAAAAATGAAAGGAAAACTGTCCTAATTGCCTCAGTGCCGATTTTTTATAGTAGGAATGATCTGAGGATGTGAAGTTTGTCAATAAAAATGCATATTATATGGTATGAACGTAATCAAACTGTTAATTATTCTAAACTTCTGTGTGGCTCTGTCAGCACTCATATACAAATCAATTCTGTATCATCCCTGAACTGATGTGTTCAACCTGTGACCTTCATTGTCTGCATTTTTTACCCGGCAGGTCACAGGCCACCGACTTGGCCTTGCTGATCGCCCAGATGCAAAAGGATGCAGACCAGGTGGAGAAAGACGTCCTCAGGTCCGAGGAGCTGCTGGCTCTGGTAAGACAAAATGCAGTGAAACACGTACTGATGCCATCTCAACTCTAATCACTTTAAAGATCACCTTCTCTAGCTGTGAAAAAATGTTGCCTTATTGGTTGTCTACCTCCACCAGGATGCTGAAAATGACAAGAAAGAGCTGCCATACAAATATCAGAACGAGATCTCAGATAGGCTGGGTGAAGCTGAGGGCCTGCTGGAGAAGCTCTTCATAGATGTCGACAAAGCCAAGAAGCTGAAGCATCCACAAGCCACAGACATAGAGAGCGAGTGAGTTAATGCAGAGTGAATACAGCACAGAGGAATTACAGTATAGCTGCTCAATGCTGAGAAATGAGGCATTACTGAAGATTTAGAGAACATACGGACAATTTAAAAACATGTTAACATTCACTTTGTTTTATTTGCTAAAGCAAAAATGAAGTGAACTTCCTTTAAGATTTCCCATGATCTGACTGTTTAACATCATTTATTTCCACCACTTATTTTTTAATAGTGAAAACACTGGATCTCCACATATATTAACCACAGTTCTTTGTTTCTGTTTGTGTCTTCTGCCCTTCGATGACTCCAGTGTCATACATCTTCATGACCGCTGGCTGAAGGACTGTGCCTTCTACAGAGACATCTACGAGCAGATTGACGATGTGTCAAGGATGCCCTTAATTGACTGGGGGCCTGTTCTTAATCAGAAGCAAGTAAGCACTGTAACACTGTCTGAATATTTGGATCAGTGTTTTAAAATCTGTCTGAATATTAATGTTTTACAGGATTATAATGCTCTTTTTGTCAATAAATCACACAAAAAGACAAAACCAGTTTTGATTTGCTCCCGCCAGACCCCTTTGACATCACCAAGCTGATCTCCATGTCAGCCCACACTCCACACCTTCTATGCAAATCTATACCTGTAATACTCTTTTTAAACTGCACTAGCCTGCCCACCCTTGCTTTTCCCCCTGCAAGCCACTTTCCAACCCACCTCCATGTAATCGCTTCCTGTTCATGCTGCGTCTGCCTGCTGCAGGTTTCTCTGACTCTGGTTTTCCATTTATTCCTGTGGAAGGGCAGTAAGGTCCCAGGAATAATCATTTTTGATTTTACAAACTTCTTACTTCTTACTTGTGTGTCAGATGTGTTTTTATCTGCAGCTGCAAAATAGCCTCCAATAAATGAGGGGGTTTTCTGCTCTCTGAGTAAAATCTTTTAAACACACAGGGTAGAAAAATTGGAAAATACTGAGTATTGGTTGATAATAAGAATCATCCTTTAAACATAATGTAATAGAATCCATAAAAACTTTATTCCTGCTCTAAATGTGTTTGTTCCTTCTTGAGTCTAACTGCCAGGCAGCTATGCACTACAGGTTTTCATCACCTTGTAATAAACCTCCTAAGCAGAGCTGATCAATTTAACAGGCCAAATAATGAAAGAATACCTCAGCCTGTGAGACCTGTTGTTTGTTATTTTACCTTTACATTTCCATTAACTGCATTCTTCTGGTGTCTGTGCTCTCAGAAACAGGTGAATGTGGAGGAATTCGGCCCCACCATGGCTGATCTGGAGAAGCAGATTGCGATTCACAACATCCTGCACAAAGAGATCGAAGCCTACAACTCGCAGCTCTGCATTGCCTCGGCTGGCAGCAAGGTGTGCATGTGTGATTACACAAAAACACACTTGCATAACATTCTGGGTGCCTTCACTTAACAAAAACACTGATTACTTTGCATTTGCTGCTTGTTTCCTTTAATATTAAACAAATATGTTTCAAACAGCTAATCATACATGTACCTGTCATATCTTTTAGGAGAAATATACAACCCTGAAGAAACAGTACAACAACCTATTGGTGAGTTGGTTTAGTCACTTTTGGCATCTCAGATTTAATTTTATTAGTATAAAAGAAAAAAACGGTGAAGCAAATTTTTAGCTATGTCCCTACTTCTTGGTGTTTCTTCTTGTGAGAAATACCAAAAATGTAGGAAAACTACACACTCTCAAATTCACTTTTATTTCAGCTTAAAAATTTCTGTTTCTTTCCGTTTGATTTATTTTTGCCTCAGGATAACTCCAAGTGGCGTCGCCACTACCTCAACAGCCTGTACGAGTACATGCAGAGCTGCAACAAGGAGCTGACCTTCTTGGGAGAAGAACAGAACAAGATCAAGAAGCAGGACTGGAGTGACCGCATGGTGGACCCACCTGACGTTCGGCGGCAGTATGAGGTTAGGACTGATGTGCCGCTAAGCCAGTTCAGTGAAAAATATAGTTCCTGGTAACTTTTAAGTCTCAGTAATGACAAGGTGTGGCCTGTCCAGAATGACAGAAGGTGGGTTTTTTTCTGTACCTTTATGACCTAATAAATAAATAACTTTGATTTGATCTTAATCAGAATTTCAAGAACAACAGTCTGCTGTCCCATGAGAGTGAGGTGAACAAACTGCAGGATGAAGGAGACAGACTCACTGAACTGAAGCACCCTGCCAGCGAAACAATACAGGTACTTAAAAAACCCATTCACATTTCATCAGCTTCATCCTTTGAGCCTGAATGCTGTTTAAATCTAAGTTAACTAACTCTTAATTATATTTCAAGGCTCAGAGAGACAATGTACGAAATGAGTGGCAGAAATTCCTCAATCTCTGCATTTGCCAAGAGACACACCTGGACAACGTGGAGGACTTGAAAAAGGTGATTACAGATTACATAGCAATTTGTTAGCAATGTGTAACAACATGAGCACATTCTGTTTATTCTGTGTAGTGCATCATGTGCAGGTTTCATGCACAAATTCTAAACAAAAAAATGGGTTTTGCTCCATTTTCCAGTACCAATTTGACACTGAGCACCTGTCAGAGTCACTGACCAAACTCAACAGCAGCGTGGATCCCAAAACTGTCAGCAAGAAGAGCAATGCACAGACACTGCTGCAGCTCGAGGTACGTTCAGTCATGATTACTGCAACTCAGCATGCATATGAAACTTAGCTGGTACCCACTTTTAACCTGACATTAAGGATTTTTAAAAAGTGAGGTAGTGGGAGAGGGATTTGGAAGGCAATCTAGTTATATGAGGGGGAAAAAGGGAGTGCTTGATAAAAAAAAAAGAAAAAAAGATGGGGGACAAGAAAAACAGAGGGACTGGGGTGAAAAGTTGGAGACAAGTAGACTCGGAAGTCCAACAATGAAAGACTAAAAAGGGAAATGATAATACTACACTATGTATGCCTTTAAGTTATTTATTTATTAGGGACAGTACATATTAACAGATATCAGTATGAGAAAATAGAAGGTGTAAAAGTACATCTGTAGTCCCGGGGCAGGTCACATAAAACTTTACTATAAATATAAACGCAAACCAATATGCAACAAAACAAACAAAAACAAATATAAAAACTAGTTAAAGGTGATCACAGACCTTTTTTGCCACAAGCCACTGACTGAGATGGGCCTTAAAAGTAGAATATGTAGAGCGCTCCTTCAGTACCATTAGTAAGCTAGTCCTATGAGGCACCTCACACTCCCCTCTAGTGGTGGCACCAGTGCCAATCATACCATCAGTTTTTTGCATAATAAATTAATTAAAGGAGGTAAGACAAGTCCACGCAAAATCTTATATGCAAAACAGGCAAACCTGATTTATCTTTTTAAATATCAAGGCTCAATGTGGAGTCCAGGTTCCCCCTTTGGTCCATGACCAAAGCCAAAGGGTCAGCAAAATTATAAAATTATGCTGTAAAATAAAAATGCGCAGTACCTACAGATGTTGACCATATACAAAACAAGCATATTGTGTCCATTACTTTCACCAGAGTTATCTTTGGTCTAACAGACTCTCTCATGATTATGAGACATCATGTAACATGCACCTGAAGTGTTTAGTTTTAAAGGTTTTGTGTTACAACAGAAACAAACTGCACTAAAAGTTATTCTAAAGGCTCTTTTTCACCTACAGCCTCTTTCTAGCTGTTAAAAAGGGTTCCCTGAGATGCATGTTGTAAAATCCATTCACACACGACAGTAAACACGCACAAAATAATAGCATGCATGTCCATAAAAAAATAATGGCACAATCCAACAGCTTTACTAAAGTTTTAAAACAGGAATAAAGAGAAACATGTACATTATGTGGGATATTACACTGTTTTGTTTATCCAAGCTCAAAAAGTGCATTAAAACAGTAATTAGGGATAATTTTTTTTTCTTTCTGTCCATTTCCCACCAGGCAGAGGAGAAGGATGTGCAGAACTGTGAACAGCTACTGGCCGACCTGAGGAAACGTAGCACCACTATCGCTCCACTGAAACTACGACGTAAGACCACCAACAGACCCATCACAGTGGAGTCCCTGTGTGACTGGGAAACAGACAAGGTGGGGCTTAAAAATCTGCTCTTTTTTTGAGGTTTCAGTGATGTTCCTTGACTCTTGGGCCTCTGTGTAATGATCTCTTTGGGATATTTTCCTGTCTTAGTCTTATATGTAGCATATTTGTGGGGGACTGATGAGGTTGGAGCCTAAATGCAGAACTCTTACTCTGTGGTGCTGGAGTAGAAAATAAGTCATTTCAAATATGAGTTGTCTGAGTGAATCCTCATTATTCTCTAGGATTTTCTGTCAAGAGGGGAGAAGCTCACCTTAAAATCAAACTCAGACATTGAGAACTGGGATGTTGTTGCCACTGATGGGAAAACTAAAACCTTCCCGGGAGTTTGTTTCCACATCCCACCACCTGACCCAGAGGCCATTGACAAAGTAGACCTGTAAGTCCTGACAAGCTGTATTATTAAACAGCTTAACTCTACAGTACAGTAAGGTTGTTCCTACTTCTGCCCCCTCTTTGACTCTGTCTCTCTCCATTCATTCATTCATTAGTTTGGGCCGTGAACTTGCAGACATCAAGAAGAGGAGAGCTGCTCTGGCTGAGTCCCTGAAGAATCATAAAGCAGACCTCTCCAGGTCCCAACAGTCAGGTTGTTGTCTATTAATTAAATCCTTAAGTGTCCTCATTATATACAGTCAATGGGTCTTTAATCCATGACTAAAATCAGATCAATCAGTAGTAAAACTTCTCTATTTCCTTATTCAGCCCCAGTGTCTTCTGCCCCAGTGGACCCCAAAGTAGCAGCCCTGTCTCAGCAGCTGGACAAGCTGGACAGTGACCTGGTCAATGCTGAGGAGAACATGCTGAGCCGCCTGCGAGCCCCACTGAGCCGCAGTGATCCCGCTGGTGATCTGGCCAAAAGGATGAAGGAGCAGGAGGTGAGAATAAATAAGCTAATATCGGCACCGACTGCGGAGAATGTATTTTATCAGTGTTTGGTCTTGTTACCTTGTTTCCTGTAGATACTCTGTCTGTCAGCTCTTTAGCTTTAAGGAAATTAACTACAAATGTAGTAAATGTCATTTACCACGTACCTTAATAGTTATATGATGTCTGACACCGAAAGTCATTATATGCTGTTATTATCCTCCTTTGTACCTGCATGCATTTATACCCTCCATACAATGTAGCATACAGTGATTCTTCACTCCCACAGGCTTTTAGCATGAAAAGATGAGGTGATTAAATTGTAGAAACTGTAGAGAATTACCAATTTGTTAAATGAGGGACTCCAGATGATCTAATATCTGATGTTAAATGGAGTTCTATACGGGTGCTCTTCACAGGAAGCTGCCAAGGCACTGCAGGCTCTGCAGCAGCAGAAACAGGCAGTGCAGGCCAACATGCAGCCCCTTCTATCTAAAGATCCCAACGGTACCTCTTCAGGGCTGCCACTCAAACTTAGTGATGCCAACAACAAGTTTGACAGTACTGCTGCACTTGCTGATCTCTACAATAAGAAGTAAGAGTTTTTGTTTTGTTTTTTTGAGGGGTTTGGGGGTGGGTTTTAAAGCCTTTTTTTAATAAATAGTATTTCATTGATATTCATCTGTCCATCATTGTTAAGTTCTGCTACTCAGTGCATTTATCAGTTAATTTATCTTTTTTTTTTCTTCAGAGCAAATGCATCTCTTAACCTGGAGAATCAGATTAAGAAGGTGGATGGCCTCGTCTCAGGGTTTGAGAAAAAGCTGAGTGAAGATGGTCCGATCCCTGACGTCCCAAATGCAATTCAAGCTCGCACTCAGGACATTCAGGTGAGAAAGACTGCTGGAATTAGGAAATTTCTACAAAATCTCATCTTGACTGGACAAACTTGAATTCTCTTACACATCCTTAATTTGACGTGCACTTTCAATTGAATGCCTCATTTGTTGTATTCAGAACCAGCGAAGGTCTGTGGCAGTGGCTCAGGACGACATGAAGAAGCTCAGTAAGGATCTGGAGACCACAGAGCAGCTGTGCAGCTCTCTGCAGCAGGGCTACCAGGAGTACTGCCCTGACATCCAGCGGCAGCGAACAAAAGTCAAGCAGCTACATTCCCGTTACGCAAACGTTGCCAACCAGCTGAAGGAGAGGTGAGAGTCTGTGAACACATCATCTCAGGCCCTTCAGTTCAATCCAAAAGTCAGACTACAGTAGATTTGCCTACACAGACATTTATCAGTCCCCAGGTTAGTCATCAAGATTCATGAGAGAAATCTCTGGGAGTATTAAAGATGAAAACAATATAACCCATAGTGCATACAAATTTTACTTTGCTATTAACTGCTCCTTTTTTCTATCTTATTTTGAAAATCCAAGTTTTCCTCTTTAAAAAATTTAAATAAAAAAATAAGGAACTGAGGAAAAACTAACATGCAGTACTTTACTACTAAAAAATACTACAGGCTTCATTACATGAGACTACATTTCTGTTGTTATACTGCACCTTACACCTGTGATATTCCTCTCAGAGAAAACATCTTACAAGATGCTGCAGGAAAGAACCAGGAGTTCCAGAGCACATGCAAATCCCTGAACTCATTCTTGGACAACCTGCCGACGAACAAGATAAACCCCGATGATGATCTGTCTCAGATCGCTGCTAAGCAGAGCTCTCAAGAGGTGAGACTGTCTCAAGTATCACATGAAAAATAAAGGAGGAAACAGTCACTCCTCTCTTAATCTCTTTGTGATTTATGGATGTATATACAGTTTTCTCAATGTCAACCTGTAGACTTTCACTATGATTATAAAAGGACAGATGATATTAGTAACTTTAGGTGATTAATGTCTGTATGACTTTTCACTGCAGAGGGTGATGGATGACCTGAAGCGGAAGGAAGCTGACATGGACAGGGTGGCGGGCCTGTCCCAAGACCTGCAGAATCTCTTCAACGTAAGACTCCTAGACCCCTAACTTAATTACAGTAAAAATTTTAACATTAGAAGATCTGGCTTATACTTTAAAAAAGATGTTGAAATCTACAAATTACGTGAAACAACTAAAGGTCTTAATTCTAAACGTCCGTGCAGGAGTATGAGGCCAACGTTGACAAATACAACAGTACGCTCGAGAATGCTGGCACCACTGTTCCAAAGAAACCTCATGTGCTCACACTGTCTGATGCTGTTCAGAAAGAGGTAACATTTCTGTGTTTTAAAGATAATATCTCTTCTTACATGTATTAATAGAGCAGGTTGACTGATGGTTTGCTTATTACAGGGAAAAGATCTGGTGAACCGTTATGCTGATGCAACAGCTGAAAACACCCAACGCCAAAAACAAATGGGCTTGGCTAAGAATCTCCTTTCACAAGTAAGAAAACAGGCCATGAACATAAAATAACCCCCCAAAACATTTATTATCCGTTGTATGCCATTTTTATATAACTGATGTTCTTCACAAAACTAAAGGTACATTACAAATTATAATACCTTAATGACTTTCAATATATTTGCTTTTCCTGCTGCAGAATGAAGAGAATATTCAAGCAGTGGCACAGCAGCAAGTGCAGCTTGAAAGGAGTACTTTTGAGTTAGACAGTCTGGTAAAAGAGCTGGAGGAGGAGAAGGAGAGGATGGCTCATACTGAGACAAACCTGAGAACCTTCAAAGACAGGTATTTGTCATTGAAGAATCGCCGAGGGGTGGAGCGTCTCGAGGAGAAAGAAGTACTGCAGTACTACCGCGACCCAAAACTGGAAAGTGATCTGACTGATCTGCAGCAAAAGCTACATGAGAAAATCCTGAAGCGTAGTACCACCCAAACTGAGGTTGAGGTTGTTAACAACAAAATCACCACCTTGGAGGAAACCATAAAGAGCACTCCACCAAAACTGGTGACTAGAGAGGTGACAGAGTTTGAGAAAGATCCCCAGCTGGATATAGAGGCTGCAAAGCTGAGAGATGAAATTTCAAGAATGAGAAATGAAATTAGAGTAAAAGATGGGGAGCAGATTCAGATGAAGACAGAAGTCACAATTCTCCAGCAGAAGAGACCAACCATCAAAGAGAGGGTGGTTAAGAAGGAAGTGGTTAAAGTGGAACAAGACCCAGAGATGTTGAGAGCAGTGCGAACCTTTGAGACAGAAATTTCTGATGAGAGCAACAAGACCAAGCTCCTAAATAATGAAATCTTCCAGACAAGGAGTCAGATCAATGCACTTGAGAGGCTGATCCCTAACATCGAGCCTAAGATCATCACTAAAGAAGTCAAAAAGATTGAACAAGACCCAGACCTTATCAATGAATCTAAGAAGATTCGAACAAGCATGGAGGAAGAGAGGACTGAAAACATCTCTTTGTCCAGGGAAGTGATGGCGCTCCAGAGCCGCTACAGAGAAGTTCAAGACTGGAAACCCAAAGTTGAGGTGAAGGAAAGTGTTAATGAGATCTACAGGATAGACCCAAACACAGAGGTGGAGATAATGAGGCTCCGCAAAGACATACAAGACTGCAGTAGGCAGCGCTCTGACCTTGACAGGGAGGTCAGTCAGGTAACAACTGACCTGAATATCCTTCGTTCTGAGAAGCCCAGAATCGAAACGAAGGAAGTTCTCCAGGAGGTGGTTAAAGAGGAAAGAAGCCCTGAAAATGAGAGAGAGATTCAGAGGCTAAATGAGCAGGTGAACAATTTGTACAGCAACTACAACTCCCTCCAGGACCAGCTGAGAATGCTGCGGCAAGAGAGGGACGAATGGAAGGCTGAAAAGTCAAAGGTAGAGACCAAAATTGTTACCAGAGAAGTTGTTAAATATGAGCCAGATCCACTACAGGAGAAAGAGCTTGACCGTTTGAGAAGGGATGTGCGGGAAGAGGCACAGTTGCGCCGCACCTTTGAAGAGATGGTGTTTGATCTGAAAAACAAATACATCCTGTTGGAGAGACAGAAACCGGAGGAGAAGGTGGTTGTGCAAGAGGTTGTACGTTTACAGAAGGACCCAAGGCAAGTGGTCGAGCACGAAAGGCTTGGCAGGAACCTGGATGAAGAAGTAATGTCCCGGCGTCAGGTAGAGCTAGAGTTACAACAGTTAAGAACAAAGTTGGAAGACAAAGAGAGGATCCTTAGAGAAAGCGATGAGCGTCAAAAGAGGATTCAAGCTGAGTCCGAGCTCAGAGAGATTAGAATGCGCATCACACAGCTGGAAAATGCCCCACCTCCTGTTGAGGAAAGCATAGTTGTTGAGGAGGTACTCAAGGTGGAGAGAGACCCAAAACTGGACAGACTGACAAACAGTCTGCGGTCAGACATGGACAAGGAAACCAGTGAAATTCTGCGCCTGCAGAGAGAAATCCGTAACATCAGTCTAAAGCTTGAGATCTTGCAGAGAGAGAAGTCAAGTGAGAGGACAGTCTACAAAGAGGTTGTCCGTGTTGAAAAAGACCAGGCAGTCGAAGCTGAGAGGGATCGCCTGAGAGAACAGGTGTCTCAGAATAAATTTGCCAGGCAAGACCTGGAGGATGAAATTAGACGTCTCAATGACAAAATCCACTACCTGATGACCAGCAAATCCACTACTTCAAGAGAGGAGACAACCCTGACTATGAACAGAGATGCCTTACTGAGGGAGAAGGACAACTTCACTCGAGAACTTAGAACACTTGAGGCCAAGAGACACGACATAAGCCTGTCTTTCCAGCAGCAGAGCCGACTGATGAGTGAAAGAACGCAGATGAGCAGGCAGAGGAGCCTTAAGATGGAGTCTGATATCATGCGTATGGAGAGGGAGATCTTGGAAGAAAAAGACAAGATCCATCAGCGAGACAGCATCATCCGTGAGCTTTTGCAGAACCTGCAGAGAGAGGAGCATGCAGAAACAAGGACAAAAGAGACCAATGTCTCCACAAAGATCACCATTTTGGACCCAGTTACCGGCAAGGACATGTCTCCTTATGATGCCTATCTGCAGGGCTTTATTGATCGTCAGCAGTACATTCACCTGGAGGAGCTGGAGTGTGACTGGGAGGAGATCACTTCAATGGGACCTGATGGGGAAATATCTTTACTGCAGGATCGCAAGAGTGGAAAGCAGTACTCCATCAAAGATGCACTGAAGGAAGGAAGGTTAACAGAGTATGATCTACAACAGTACAAAAAAGGAAAACTTCCCATCTCAGAGTTTGCCCTGCTGGTCGCAGGTGACAACAAGAAGCAGCTGCAGTTTAATTCAATCACCCCAAAATCCACCACATCACTGAAATCAGCACCCCTGCACCTATCCACTGCCCAAGAAACCTACCCAGTTGCTGGAATAATAGATACAGACACCGACACCTGCTACACAATACGCAATGCCACCATGCGTAAACTGATCGACCCCACAACCTCGCAAAGGCTTCTGGAGGCTCAGGCAGCAACAGGCGGCATCATTGATATCAACAATAAAGAGAGATGCACAGTTCACAAGGCAGCAAACAGAGCCCTTATTGAGGATAGTCAAATCCAAAGACTGCTCAATGCACAAAAGGCTTTCAATGGAATTGAAGACCCTGTGACCAAAGAGTGTTTGTCTGTGGGAGAAGCTGTTCAGAAAGGCTGGATGCCGAAGGACTCTGCCATTCGCTACATGGAGGCCCAGCACCTGACTGGAGGGCTGGTCAATCCAAAAAATGGTCAGAGAGTTAGCATCTTGGATGCCATTGGGTCCAAAATGATTGACAGCTCAATAATGAGGGACCTGCAAACTGAGTCAGCCTACATCAAGGATATTGTAGACCCAATCACAAAGGAGAGGATCAACTACAAGCAAGCTCTGGGTCGCTGTAGGAGAGACCCAGCTACAGGCTTACCAATGCTGCCTGCCTCCTCTAAAGATTCTGGTTATGCAAGATTTTAGATATGTTTACTTTTTGGAGATATCTGTTCTGTGGAGTATTGTGGTAAAAAGGTCCCATTAGATATGGTATACCTATATGAGATC
>VVAS01044279.1:0-12346 GCA_015103295.1 Ptychochromis oligacanthus
GCCAAGAAAATACCTACAAGCAGTTAGTCGTAGCTTCTAAGTACTTAAATCTATTCGAATATTTTAACTTTATTACTACTTTATACTTTTATTTCACTAAATTCAGAGATAAATGCTTCATGAAGATTGAAGAACTGTTACAAGTATATAAGATGTTCAAAAGTATATGAAATATACCAGATTTGATCCACTTTGACCATCAACAGTAGAAATCCAAGCAAGCTGTTGTAACGACCATTCGCGGTCATGCAAAGTGTGCCAGTTTTGGTGCCTAAATGTAAATCAATGACGCTTCAACCTGCACGGCTGAAACATGAAAGCAGAGCCTGGAAAAGTATTACTACTGGCTACTTTTTGGGGAAAATGATGGAAAACTAAAAAAGTATAAAAAATTATTTGTGTGACTATTTTAGGAGGAAAATTGTGTAAAAATATAAAAGTAAAAATACAGAAAAAATAAGAAAAAAATAAACTATTTTGGACTATTTTACTTTTTTAAAAAAAACTTAAGCTGCCTCCAGCAGTGAGTCAGTCCCCATAGACTCTCATGTTAAAAACTTCACGGCAGAAATAAACATGTTTACAGCCTGATACAGAAACTGTTTTGGTCTCTAAAATTAATTTCCCCCTTCATAAGAACTGTACCTCTCCACCTACCCTCCACCCTCTCGCCCAGACATGGTCACTTCTGGCTTCAGAAAATCAAGATGCTTATGGCCACGCAGCTGCAGTGGATGCTTCAAAATGCAGAGTTTACCAACCAACTGGTGACTTCATGATGATTACGTTCATCTTTAGAGCAAAACTTAAAAGTGTTAAAGATGAAACTCTGACTCACAGCTAATGATCAGAGGGTACCACTGCACAGTCAGTTCTGACCTTACTCAGAAAAAGCATGCAAACCAGTCACCTTGAAAAAAAAACTCCCAACAACAATTAAGTGTTACTCGGGTGACTCGGTGAGAAAAATGAAAAACAGTCTCCATTCACATGTATAAATCAAGGTAAAAAACACATTTCAGACTACAGTTATATCCATGTTTTATTTTCCTCCTTTCTGAAACAACGGGCACTGCTCATCTGAAAATGTAATTTACACCAGTGGAGGTATCAGTAGAAGGGCAGTGTGAGAGTTAGGTGTGTCATTTTTTGATTTTTATTCAAGTGCATTCTCACTGTAAAAGCTGCCAGTTATTTAAGTTATTTCTTTAATTCTTTATGTTTCCAGATTTGGTGGCGGTCTGATCTTTTCTGTCCCAAGCCAAGCATCAGTCTTGGAATGAAGTTGAATGTGTTTTCATGACTTTAGGGTAGTCCAGGTGACAAGTCATAGTGTCCTAAAGGTACATTAAAATACTTTATTTTCTAAGGTTGCAGAATTTAAAATTAAACCTTATCAAACGAGGCAGAGAAAGTTAACTGAGTGCAAAATAGAGCTCTCATAAAAGAAACAAACTGCCCCCTCATGTGGAATGTGTTTCTCTTTCAAACTGAAAGTTGAACAGTTGATGCATCATGGTACCTGAAACCAAAGGACATCACCTACACACATTATGTGAATACCTCTGAGATACCAGCAGCTTTGATACAATCACACCATTTGACACATAGTGAATGAGAGTTTCCAAAGCAGGATGATACCACCTCTGTGCTTTATTGATGGTATCAGCAGCCTGTTAATCAGGGTTTGGCTCAAAAAAATACCAGATCATCTTGTCCTCGAACTGTCAGAGTCAAAAGCAGTTTGAAAGACTGTCGTGTATCTTATACGCAGCTTAACCCTCCAGCTCCTTCAGCCTCTGAGCATCTCCTCCATCTGCCTGCTGGATTTTTATTCTAACCACTGAACCTGCAGGATTTCCAGATGTTCACATGAAGCTATAGTGTGTTAGTCTGAGGCGTGGATTCACCGTCTGAGTGACAGCATGAGCTGATTTCCAATCCTCTGCTCACATTTCACAATACAAATGTTCTTTCAGCATTTAGTCTGATGTGACCTCTCTGGGGTGAACGGGATGGAAAAAGACTGTAAACCTGACATGTTAAACACACCTTTCTTTTGATAACATCATAACATCACAGTTTGGATGATACAGATCTTGAAAATGAGAATGTAGCATCTGCTCTTCCTGGAGTGAAAAACTGTTTTCCCCATATGTATCAAGACAGATTTATTTATTTATTTATTTATTGGTTCTTTAAAATATTTTCTGACATCATACTAAATTTCCATCAAATGTTTTGCAGTTTTTTTAAACATAAGTAGAGGGAGAGGTTTCCAATTTCTTGGAAAAGAAAACATGATGGACCTCAGCTGTGCAGTATTACAATAAGACAATAGAGGGTTGTACTTTAAAGTAAATGGGTCACAGAGCTTTCTGAAGTCACACAGTTAATTAAAGGTACGGACTGGATGATCAAGTCTGCTCATACTAGGAAATTATTCCAACATCTTTCAGAGTACACATCCAGACCGGCCAGTTTGATTCTGTCTGATGCGTCAACACATGAGCAGCTTTTAAAAACTGGAGGTCACCATGTTACCGTCTCTTCTGTGAACGTTACCTGTAAGAGAAGAGCTCGCTCCTTTGTGAGTGTGCATCATATGTATGAGGAAGAATAGCCCAGGCTAAAACTGGTGTTAAGTTTCCCCCCCTGAAACGTAATAAAGCAAAGGGACTGTCCTTCACTTCAGTACTGGAGTAAATGTACTTTTCATTTGTCTGGCTCCAGTCACATTTAGCACCTTTTTAACGGTCATTTAACCACTTAACATCCAGCATGATGCTGAAGAAACACCTGGGGTAGGGTTAGGTGACATTTCAGCCACATGCTAAACGAGCATAGTTTCAGGACTTAGGAGATGTTCGAGGCACAGGCTGGATGATCAGGCCTGCTCTTTATACTTGGAAAGTATCTCAGCTTCTTTCAACGATAAAAATCCAGACCGGCCAGTTTGACTCTCGGTGCCCTGCTGATTCTGATGATTCATACTGACACACCAGCATGTGAGCAGCTTTTTTACTGCCGGAAGCCACCAAATGTTATTGCCTCAGAGGTGGGTGGCTGTGGCTCAGGAGGTAGAGCAGGTCATCTACTAATCGGAAGGTTGGTGGTTCGATTCCGGTCTGCTCCGGTCTGCATGCCAAAGTATCCTTGGGCAAGATACTGAACCCCGAGTTGCTCCCGATGCGTTCATCGGAGTGTGAATGTGTGTGAATGTGTGTGAATGTTGGATAGAAAGCACTTGTGTGTAGACAAAAGTGCCTGTAAGAATGTGTGTGACTGGGTGAATGAGGCTTGTGGTAGATCATAAAGCGCTTTGAGGGCTCAAAAACAGAGCTGATAAAGCGCTATATAAGAACCAGTCCATTTACCATTTTACCATTTATCAGAGGCTGTTTTCTCAGTTTGTCAATCACAAATCAAATTAGAAAGGAGATTCCCATCACCAAAAAACAATGAAAACAATGCAGAGACCTGTAATGTGCAGAGCCATAATAACGTGGAACCGTCACCACCAACACTACAGATCGGTTTAAAATATTTGTTAAAACAGTATTTCCAAAAACATGAAGAATTGTAATGAAATTCCTTTAAAAATCACTACTTATAGCTTTGATCTTGGAGGTAATGCACAAAAATACGGTACAGGAAACAAGATATGTGCAAATACAGTTTAAGCTGTAATGAGAAAGACATTATAGGAGAAAAAAGTAAAATGGAATAATTATTTAAAATTGTGGGTTTCGGTGTTGTGTTAAAATGTGATTTTTCTTTTCTAGTGAAATGAAACATCGCCTTTGTGTGGAGTGAGGAAGATACTGGAATCTTCCTCACATTAATAAATGAAATGTTATATTTCCATCATGTTTGAGCACCAGTTGATGAATAAGAACCATCAGCTGTTAATCAAATATTTATACGATATTGGTGGATGGAAACAGGGTCTGAAATGCATTTTTTTTGTGCAGTTCAGTTAAAATTTGCACAGACTTTGAATGTAAACGTAGCCCAGAGTGACAGATCTATTTGTAGGACATCACAAGCCTAAAACGTTGTGGAAAACAAAACGTTGTTTTCTTTGACATTTTATCTTTTAAAACCCCTGTAGTGACAGAAAAAGTACATCATTTCCCTCTGAAATGTAATGAAGCATGAAGTAACAGCATTAGTCTACATCACTGCAGGGATTGCGTAAATGAACCCGGTCAGTTTCCATCTGTCTGTAAAAAACACTAATGATAAAGCTTTTTGTTGCCATTCAAAACATTAAAAATGTGACATTTAACAATGCAACGATGCCATCATAACTGTTGTGTTTCTCCATGCCAAACACTGTCAGTACATGTTTGTTCTTGTAATGGTCTATTAATACTTCCTGTCTTTCAACACAAGTGTTTGTTTTTCTCAGAAACAGATTAAGAGGCATTGGGTTTTGTTTGGCGTCACGCCATGAGTTCCAGCTCCGCCTGGAAACTCTGACGGCATGAACAGAAAGGACAACCAGTCTGTTCAGTTCACTGAGATCTAACAAATACATTATGTGTCTCTTTCTCTTTCCAGGAAGCGACGCACAGTTGGATGGTGAGTGCTGCTGATTCATTTTATTTCTCTTTTCTTGACATAACACAGCTGATTCACCCAGTTTTAAAAAGAGAAAACTGAAGCAGAACAGAACAGAAAGTGCCTTAAACCTGCAGGGCCATTCTACATTGTAGGACATTTTCTGCCCCACCCATGAGTTTGAAAAGAATCCACTCACAAAATACTAAAACATACATTTGTTGTGTAAATTTCACCTGTCCTGAGACAAATGCAAACCTGTTGTTGAAAAAGTTGTTCCAAAATATTATTTAAAATACAAACCGGCTCCTGAGATTCCCAAAATGGCATTTTTCTCTTGTCCCAACTTATTTATAACCACATTGCATGTCAACTATAACTGTTAAATTAAGTTACAAATCCACTTTTTTGGTTTGATTTTGTTGAAACATGTCTCTTGTTATTATTAAACCAATTTCTTTAACATCAACATTTCGATTGCAGCATCACAAGAATTTGTCCCGCTTAGTAAATCTGTCCCATTGCCTATAAAATTAAATTCATCTTATTTTCTTATTTGCCTGCTGGATAGCGATCCAGTGTAACTTCTTTCCTCCTCCCTCTTTAGGATTTCTATGACTGAAGTAAAATTCCCTCCAACCATGACTTCTCCCAGCTGAGGCGAACTAAAAAAAAATATTAATGATAATCCTAAAGGCTGCAATACAACAACGAACCTTACTAATGCAAACTGAATTATACAGAACCTTAAACACACTTTGATCAGTTAATATGGCTCTTAATCTGGATTTCGAGAGTTTCTATAAATCTAAGATCTTCATACAAGGCAAAAACTGTCAACAAGTACTTTTTATTCCAGCAGTGTGATGGTCAGAGTGCAGCTGTGGGTTTGACAGCCTGTTGTTGACAATTCAAAACATTTTAGCAGCTTATGGCATGAAATGGAAAATACAGTTATAATTAACATTTACATGACCTGCACCACTTTGTCAGTTTTTTGATCGTTTTCATGAATGATCGGATGGTCCGTCGCAGTGAATTGTGGGACGGCATTTTCTCCTCTCCTTTCATAAAGGAAGGTCCCAGTGTATCCTCTGCTAAAGGAGGCGATTAAGGAAGCACTGAAGCTCCTTTCCTCAGTATCTGGAGAATTGGAACAGCTCTGATTATGGCCTCCACGCAGACACTTCCGGGTCACTTCTCTCAGTTAGGAACCTTTCTAAGCAAAATGGACTGTTGGAACGCACCCTATGCCAAAATGACCATTTTGGAAATATTTTGTATGTTTTCCAGTAATGGAAAATTCTGTATATTTACAGTATATCCTCCGTACCATTCACATGAATTTCATTTCATTATTAGCTGAATTCTTAAATTGACTGTAGCATACAGTTAATCTGCACTTCTGTAAATCCTTAAATGGAAACTTATGTCCATTTACATCATGTAAACTCAAATTTTTATTACCACTTATATTTCAAAGTCAGATCTGTACCATTTCTAGAGCACCACAACACCGGTACACTCAGTCACATTTCATGTTAAATATATATTTATTTTCTTCCACTCAATGTCAGCTTTGTCAGTTCTGCCACATGTAGCGAATATACACAGGATGAAATATCAGTCACCTCAACCTACGACGGGAAGCTTTACTAAAATACAGTGATGACCAGTATCCATCCCCGGAGTAATGGAATGTTGCAATACAATGGCTAAACAGCTATGAAAACTGAATCTCTATTTTTCTGAAGTCACATTTTCCAGATGTTAATGTGTACTTTAAAATGCATTAAAGTGGCTTTTGTTTCCTTCAAACAGGATAACTTACAAACACTGAGACACGTTTCATTTAATAATGTCGAGAACATCATCAGGCACAAACCAGTTAAGTTGCAGTTTGCAACCATGTCCACTCAGAATATACGACCTCCCAACTGTAATCACTTCATCAATGAGTCCAAGCAAAAAGTCACAAGAGGTGCATGAAGAGGACCCAAATACAAGGACTGCAAAACAGGCAAAAACAAACTTAAAATACATCTTTAATAGAAGGTAATATCTAGTCCAAAACCACTAAGTCCATCTGGCGAGGCCAGCTGCAAGCACATGACCTATAATAACAGACACTCGGACAAGGACTAAAGGAAAGCGCAGGGCAGGGCTATATATACACACACAGCCAATCAAAGGATTGCAAACAGGAGGGCAATGAGACACAGCTGAAAGTAATGAAGACAATAACTGTGGGGAAGTAAAACTAAAAGAAAGGCACAAGAGACAGGGGAACCACAAAATAAAACAGGAAGTAACTAAAGGGGGAACCACTGAAGGCAGAGACGAAGACTTAACAACAAGATGCAAGAGGACACTGGGAGAGGCTAGAGTAATAAACCAAAATACCAGGGAGAGACAGGGACCTCGAAATAAATAACAAACTCCAAAAACACCAACCAATAACCAGAATTCTAACATATCAAGAAACTCCTAACATCATAAAACCACAGGCCAGTAATAAAACCAAGGCAAAGGCTACAAGAAACATAAAACCTCCAATCTTCAAAACATAACATTCCCAAGAATAATACTCAAATACACAAAACTCTAAGCAGAAGGTAAACTCGAAAAGTATAAGCAAAGAACTCAAAGGTTTTTTAATTGTTTAAAAAAAAATGAATCGATGTAAAGAAATTTCTCGAAGGTGTTCCTGAAATTTGGGTTCACTGGAACGGGACAGATGGATGACCACAGCTCTTAAGGGCTTCATTGGTTTGCCTCGGGATTCTCCCATGTTTTGTTTATGCGAAGTGTGGCTTCATCTGGTCTGAAGCTGCTGTCCTGCTTTGAATGGAAATAAACAGAACTTTTGAATAAGCCAGAGTGATTTCAGTGCATGTATGCATGAATTTGCTTCCAGTTTGCGGCACTGCTCCACTCAACAACAGGATCGTAGGAGGTGCGGCTGCCCCTACAGGGGCGTGGCCCTGGCAGGCCAGTCTGCACAGGTTTGGCTCACACTTCTGTGGAGGCTCCCTGATCAACAACAAGTGGGTCCTGACTGCCGCCCACTGCTTCTCCATGTGAGCTTTCATCCTGTCACATGACCCCCCTGTTTGAACCAAAGTATTATAACAGCCTTTATCTCTTGGTTTTCTCAGTACCAACACATCAGGACTGACCGTTTACCTCGGACGCAAGTCACAGCAAGGCATTAATCTTAACGAGGTTTCCCTGTCAGTGACCCAGGTAATCGTACATCCGAGCTACGACAACCCCGCTCAAGACAACGACATAGCGCTGCTGCAGCTCTCCTCAACTGTTGACTTCACCAACTACATCAGGCCTGTGTGTCTGGCGGCGGAGGGCAGCGACTTCCCCGCTGGGACGACCAGCTGGATCACCGGCTGGGGAAACATCAAGAGTGGCCGTGAGGTTTAATGCAGTGACTATTCAGAATCAACAGCTTTTATTGTTATAGTCTGATTATAATCATACTCAGCTCCTATTAGTTTTAGCCTGACAGATTCTGCTTTTCTTTATTTCCTCGCATATACATGCATGTTCATATTAAACAGGGTCAAAGGTTCGAATAATGAGCGATATTAAGCATTATTTTATCTAGCGACAAAATACCACTTAATATTTAATATATTATTAATAATAATAATTAATATTATTGTTCACCCAATCATTGGTAATCAGTGGGCAAAAAGTAACCTTAAAGCATTAAAATATACAAAAAACAAAAAAAACAAAAAAAAAAAATTCTGATGGCAACTGAAGTATAACATCAAAGAGCAAATTTAACAGAAGCGACAGGATACTTTCATCTGACAACTCTCTACCTAATAAACACTGTGACAGTGGTGGAGTCAGGCCTCAGAGGTAAACATCGATACCTCTGTTCTCTTTTCCAGAGGCGCTTTCTTTCCCTCAGAATCTGCAGGAGGTGAGCGTCCCTGTCGTGTCTAACACCGCCTGTAACAAGGCCTACGGAGGAATCACCAGCAACATGATCTGCGCCGGCCTGACTGAGGGAGGGAAGGACTCCTGCCAGGTGGGTTTGGGTCCATCACAACACCTACAAATATTCACGAGTCGGGGACCTTGGTGTAAAGTCCCAAACCAAAACAAAACGCTTCACAATGGAATCGAAGCGTCTAAAATATGAAACATAGATATTTTGATTTGTTTACACTTTTTCTTCACTATAGAAATGGATTTGACTTGACTGAGTTTGTGTCCAAATGTCTGACTGCACTGATGAGTTAGTTCAACTTAAACTGTTTGAGGAAACAGATGTTTGAAGTTTATTAATGATTTAAGTGCATTAAATTGTTAAGCACCTCTAATTATGCTAAGTTAGGTAGATAATGTTGAGAGTATAAAAACTCTGAGAAACAGTACTTAAAAACAGTTATATAATATAAAAGTGAAAGTGACCGGGCCACACTTCAGCCTGTCCCAAGTCCACTGGTATGGGTTTCTGGGGTACTTCTTTTTGGGGTGTGAGTTGTTAGGTTTAGGGACCAAAAACGAGAGTTATGCACTAAAAACATATTCACCTTTAACAAACCTAAATAAGAAAATATTGCTCTGCTGATAAACATAAATTCATGATTGAAATTAGGTTGAATTCAGGTTACTGTAACAGCTACAAAAGATGAGTTTTCACCTTTCACTTTTCAAACAAGTTTAAAGGGGACATAAAAAGTGGATAAAGAGAAAGTCTTTGTAAAGGCTAACATCCATGGAAGTCTTCTGCTGGGTGCATTCACATGCTTGTTCATGTTATAACCACCACGTCTGATATGTGCAGGGGGACTCGGGCGGCCCGATGGTGAGTAAAAACGGCTCCATTTGGGTCCAGGCCGGAATAGTGAGCTTTGGGAATGGCTGCGCTCAGCCCAATTTCCCAGGAGTCTATGCCCGAGTGTCACAGTACCAATCCTGGATCAACAGCCACATCACCACCAACCAGCCAGGTTTCATCACCTTTGGAACCTCCTCCTCATCCGGGGGCTCCTCCAGTTCAACTGGTTCAGGCACGAGAACGGCTCACTTCACCTCCCTCTCAGTTCCTCTGCTGCTCTCCATCCTGCCCGTCCTCTTCTCTCTCTTTGTCCTCTCGTAGGAGGCTTAATGAAACCAGGTGAATGTACCGGTTTTAGTGGGGATCACTTGACAAACTCTGTTGTACTTCAAGATCAATTTCTCTTAAAAAAGCAGGAACTTCTCCTGAGGGAGTCAAATATTCACTCATTTCCAGCTCACTTTCACTGTGCTATTACTTTACAGAAAACCAGAATGTTGGGAATGGTTGGCTTTACTGTTGTTTGTAAAATCACTAAAACAGATTACAAAAAACAAAGATTATTAACTGATTGGCTCATGCATTAATTGGCCAATCCTTGTACTATCATTAAAAAAAAAATGTTGAAATAAATTAAACTCTGTTGGAAACAGGTGAAATTATCTCATCCCATCAGAAGAATTAAGACCTTTAAACTTTTTAGTGCCACCACACTGACATTAAATTAACCATACATATTTGTAAAACACAAAATATTACACATTTATGGAGCCTGGAGTGGACCCTTATAATAATAATCATAATATTTTATATTTTTAAAAAATGATTCATTTAATCTTAAAATAATGCATTAAAATAATAATAAGAATTACAATTCAAGTTTCTTTATTCTTTTACAGCATTTTGCAGTTTTTCAGTAACAAATGAAAGAATGAAACCATCCAACATGACAAATAAAGGAGAATAATTTAATAAAAAAAAAAACATTGCATCACAGAATATATGAAAATTACAAAATATAAAAACAATAAAATAACAATAATATATACTCACATTAATAGTTATTAGGCTGAAAAATTAGTAATAAAATGTAATTTTCTATTATTATTATGATGTCACAATTTAGACAGAAAAGAGAAAAACATTAGGAATGTACTTATTTACTTTTTATTTATATTGTCTTTGAGTTTTAAAATGTATTATTTAAGTTCAACCAATGGTTATAATTATTTGGGCACTCTCTACTCTCCATACAAAGTGAGTAACTGAACAGAACTTCACCTGAAACTCATTTAATTCAGTTTTATGTTACTTATATGGTGCAATATTGGAACACATATCATCTCAGGGCACTTTCAGGTCAAGAAAATGTTGTTAAAGAGAAACTCAGCAGTTACTCATGAGCAACACTTGGTGACCGTGGGGAGGAAAAACTCCTTTTTTTAATATGAAGAAACCTCAGGCAGAACCAAACTGACCACATGGACAAATATTAAAGAGTATTTGTACAAATCTCAGGAACAAAGGTTTCTGTCAGTTTAAAATTTCTGAGTGTATGACCAGAAATATGAAACGTTTGCACTGATGGTGAATTTAAGAAGTTTATGAACTTGAACCTGTGATATAATGAAGAAACTAAAACTGCTTTATTCAGTTTATTACCTCTTTTTATCCCTTTTTTTTATTAATAACTTTTAACTTTTAATACTTTAAAATGTTTAAACCATGTACTGTAACTGTGATTTACTGTTTAAATCCAACATAAAGGAAAAATATTTACAATTATTAACATTTACATAACTTTCTGTTAAAAGTATCAGCAGGTGCAGTCAGATATGAGAAACACTTTTCATTGGTCTGTGTTTTATACCTGCAGCTGTTTGTTTGGTGTCTTAACAAATGAGCAACAGTCTGGTCTGTATATCTGTCCTCTTGTATTACATTAAATAAAACATTTTCTTAACATGTGTAGGATTCTGTGTGCAACTTTTTTTGTGCAAAATTTACAAACAGCACATAAAGCCTCTTTCACATATAAAGTGGACGTTCCAGCAACAGTAACCAGAAGGTTGATGATGTCAAACAATGAGAATTTGTCACTTTGAACAAGAGCTGCATCTGAAATGACAAACTGATATCCTGTGTAGCTCATCTCAGACGTAGATACTATGAATGATGGATGTAGCCACCGTGATGTCACCCATCGATGAGCGTTTTCACCATCACCATCTCGGTGTTTTGAAACTGGATATGATGAGTGAAGTGTTAGAAAGGATGATTTAGATAGACCAAAATTTGACAAAAATGAGTGAATGTTTTATTCAACATGACCTGAAATGAGTGACTGAGCCCATACACAGCAGCAGAAGGCTGCTGTTTATCGCCCCCTGCTGGCCGTTTAAAATAATGCAGGTTTAAGGCACGTCTGGACCCATGCTCAGTCATCCAGGTGAGGAAATCCCAGCTGGTACGTGAGTATAAACAGCATGTGAGATGGCAGACTACAGGAACCACCTGATTCAGTCTCAGGTACAGACAGAGCGGGATTATTCCTAAAAGTCTACAAATGCGATCTTCTGTTAAGGGCCTCCGAGCTACCAAAATCCTCCAGAAGGCACAGATTCAGCTGCTGAACGAACGGGTGAGACAAACAAATTTTACCATCAATGTGCTTAAATCTAAAGAGGAGCAGATCCGACAAAGACTTACTCCACTTCTAGATGAGAAACCTCTGCAGCAGGTGATTGGATTCACTGAGAAGGCTCGTCTAGTGCAGCACGAAAAGTCTGAGACCAGGCAGCAGAGGAAGTTTGATCTACTTGCTGGGCGCCAGAAACATCAGCACACTATGGAGAGGGTCCTCAACGGCCAGCAGAGAGAAGGACGCCAGACTCACACCGAGGATGTGGACAAGTGGGTGAAAAATTTGTCTGACAGACAACTCACTCAAGCAGAGAAAAACATCCT
>VVAS01044299.1:2310-12680 GCA_015103295.1 Ptychochromis oligacanthus
AATGCTAAACTTATTTTTTATTGTTGAGTAATTCTTTAAGGAAAAAAACACAAAAAAATTTTTTTTTTTTTTTTTTAACAACCTTTATTTACCTGGAAAGTCCCTGAAGATTAAAATCTCTTTACAAGGTCATCAAATTAGAAAATCCCATATAGCAAAAACAAACACAATACCTATTGCAAACACCAGTTTACTAATAGCAATACCCCATATACTCCCAAGTTAAAGAAAAGAGCTTTGAATTTTCTCTGGAAGATGAAAAACGTTAAGTTTTAGTGTGTTTTGAAGTTTATTCCATGGCCAAGATGTAAAATTGGAGATTGTTGCTGTAGAAACGTTCTGAGAAAATCCTGGGTACCCTGTAGAGAAGCCATATCGAATACTGAAAATCAGAAGATGCAACAGATTACACACAAAAAAAAGTGATTTTATCTAATATGGCTTTGTAAATAATAATACACCAATTCTGCTGTCCTTAATGAAGGCTAAGAAGCTAGATCGTAAAGTACACATGATGTGATGTGTACTGGACAATGGATTTGGCATTTTAAAAAAAAAAGATGTACAGAGTCTAGACAAAGAAGTGTAGTCTAACATTCAATTTCTTCACCAGCTGCTCATTATGCACTCTAAAAGAGTCTCATCCACGCACATACCCAAGGATTTGTAGGATGATACTCAATTATGCCCCCTCCTAACTTGTGAATACCAACATTATCTGAGATCTGAAAAGTGGTTTCTGGAGAACTACATACATTTGGTTTCCTTAGCATTAGAAACCCTGCAATGACTCCTACAGCTGTTGAAAGGTAGTCTGCAGCTCTTTAACAGCCTGACTCATAAAAAGCCAACTAATAGTGAACTTGTATTTTGTATGATACAAGTAACACTTGTATCATCAGCTACTTCAGATTTTATCTTTGTCATTCTTTCCCATTTTCACTCACGACCCATGATACTTTAGTAACAACTTGTCTTTTCTGCTCATCTATGAACAATAAATGAACAAGAATGCTAAGTCAGTTAAAATAACTACAGGAAGTGAGCTGTAATAAGAATGAAGAAAAAAAATTCCAAAGAAAACTGTGAACTATAAACCGCTAAACTGTTTCAACACATAAGAAGATATTGTAACACTCATAGGGAGGCCCAGTAACCACTAAAGTCACAACACACAGCCCACCCCAGTCGCTTGTGCATACTGCTTGCAGCTGCCTGGGTTATTGGGTAAATGATACAGATTAAAGGTTAAAACCTGCTTATTGTAGCTGCTTTCTTTGTGTGTTGCTGCCAAAGTCAGAGGAGATTCTGAAGAAAGATACTGGCGTTTTAAGATGTGTATTTGATTAATATTCCATGTTTCTCACCTCCCTTCTAGACTACATACTGGTTTGGATCCAGGAACTGCCAAGCCAGTCCACTCCCATTTGGACTCCTTTTATAGTCAAGTTCCTGGGGAACGTACCAAGTGTGGTATGAAGGAGGGGAAGTTTGAGAAAGGTTTTGGAAGATGTGGCAGTTTGAGATGTTTGCTCTGTAAATATGTCAAACAATGTTTTCCCATCCGTCCATCCGGTGGTCTGTAATGTTTTCCCACTGTTAACCTATCACATTTGTCTTCTGGATAATAGATAAAGTGCTGCTATAAGTTCATAAGGTCATTATTAAATAGACCATTATTATTATTATTATTGTCATCACTGGAAGGGACTACTGCACACATTGGTGAGAGTTGCAGCTTCTCTTAAGTCATTTGTCCCAGATGCATCCATGTGAGTGTGTGTGTGTGTGTGTGTGTGTGTGTGTGTGTGTGTGTGTGTGTGTGTTGTGTGTGTAAATGTTAGAAAAAAAGGCGTAGAAAAACTGCTTGTATGAATGTGTGTGTGATTGGGGGATGAAGCTTGTGGTAGAAAGCACTTTAAGTATTCAGTTAGGGTAGAAAAGTTCTGTATAAATACCAGTCCATTTACCATTTTGTCAGACGCTAGTGTTGGTGTAGGCCACAGGGAGTTGTCATCTTTATGGTGGTGTTTTCCAGCTATTTTATATTTTTCTCCAGTTTTGACGCTTTTTCTGAGCTGCAGTTTTTCTTCAGTTTTGGCCAGCTGCACTAATCCACTGCTGTAAAGATAAATGGAAATGTATAGAAACTGACTACTGAATGCCCTTTCTCCCTTCACCATTCAGCCAACATTCACACTATCTGTACTATTAAATGTAGAATATACTTACTTCTTGGCTTACGGCAATTCAGAGTTTTAGTAGTGACCTAACTTAGCTTTATTTATAGTGGATTTACCCAGAGAGCTTCTGCACACTCCACAGAGGGTTGTTTGACAATACTTTATTTAATACAAATAAGAAGCACCATCGTTTTCCAACCTTTCCTCATCACCTGACTTCCACACCTGCTCCCGATCCCCTCATCAGCTCATCCTACAACCTGAGCATTAGTAATCCAGCTTTTTTTGTTGTTGTCCCATTACCTATATGGTAACACAGACTCTTCCCAGTGAACTTTGTTTGAATTTATGCCTCATTTACCAGAGCTGTTACATGTTTGCATTTATAATTAGGGGAATTTAAAAGGCAGTCTTTATCAGAGTTCAATTAGTTTCTAATTTCCAATCCAGTTTATTTCCTTTTTCTTTCTTCAACAAGCCAGAAGTGTTTAATGCAACCGTTGTGGAGAGATATAACTAAGATGATTACTTTCTAACATCACTTTCACTGAAAGTCTCTTGCTAATAACTGTGAAATTGCAGCTAAAGTCAGGCTAAGCTTCCATATTCAGCCAAGCAAACACAACAAAATTGGTCACTGTTAAAAAATGTCAAAAAGCCAGGCAGGAAAACCACCCATTTGTTGCCCATTGTGTGTGTCACTAATTCAAACACACAGTCATAGTGAAACCATCTCGCATAATAACACTTATATAACAGTCATAGTGAAACCAGTTTCTGTGCTGATGATCCCAGTAAGCTCATCACTCTCCTCACTGAATCAGAGGAGAAAACCACAGACTGCTATTGATCAGATTTCACATGCAGCAGCATTCCACCTGCTGGACGGCTGGTGTTCAAACACAAGGGGAAAGCACACGGCAGCTAGAAATCAGTCATGTAAACAATCTTTTGCATTTGTTAGTCATAAGAGGTTGTATGTAAAACCTGTTATATCACAAAAATAACAAAGACCACATGTTCAGTATACAATAGCTAAAAGAATATGGGCTTCCATTTACATCTAGTTTTGTGTACTTTTTGCCTCTATTTGTTCATGGCTAAAATCGAAGAGCTTTTATTAAAATTATAGACTTCATATTAAAGATGAGCATCAGGGTCTGAAAAGTCCCTTAAACCTGCATTTCTTTTAATGGCCGACAGATGGCGTCAACTCTGGTTATTGAAACAAGTTCAATAGTGAAGAAGTTCATAGGAAATGAACCCTATGCTCTCTTGATCTATGACCTCAGTAAACACTTTCTTGGCGAGTTTATGATCTCAGTCACTAGTTTCAAATCTTATTGAACACAGCTTTATGCTTATTTTATAAATTACGGTCCCCATTAATGTCAAAAAGGAGAATAAGCAGGCTATGACTTAGGGCTGGGTTACTCTATGATTAACAAGTTGTTACTGTATGAGTGTGTAGTGTCCTCGGTTTCTTAGTCAGAGCCACCCCTTGCATGTCATGTTTAGTTTCAAAATATCAAGGAAGTCAAGAGTGACAGAGAGTATTTGAGCATGGCACAGGACAATTTATGAGGACAGCGAGACAGTTGTGAGGTGTGCAGCAGGAGTGTCAGATGGGTTCAAGGTGGGGGTGGAATTTATCAGGGATCAGCTCTGAGCCCCTTCTTGTTGGCAGTGGTGATGGACATGTTAACAGTTGAGGTCAGGCAGGAGTCTCCATGGACTATGATGTTTGCAGACAACATTGTGATCTGTAGTTGTGTAGTTACTTGTGGTTTCTGGGGTATTTAAAAGTAGAATGGGAGGCAGAGTCTTCAGCTTTCAGGCCCCTCTCCTGTGGAACCAGCTCCCAGACATACACCCTCTCTACTTTTAAGACTAGGCTTAGAACCTTCGTTTTTGATAAAGCTTATAGTTAGGACTGGATTAGGTGACCCTGAACCATCCCTTAGTCATGCTGCAGTAGGCCTAGGCTGCTGGGGGCTTTCACCTCCTTTCACTCTCCATGTTTTTATACGCCACTTGCATTTAATCATCAGGTATTATTAAACTCGGGCTTTCTTCCATGGTGTCTCTTTTGTCCTATCTCCCTCTCCTCTCTTCTGTTTCTCCTCAGCCCCAACCGATTGCGGCAGATGGCTGCCCCTCCTTGAGCCTGGTTCTGTCAGAGGATTCTTACTGTTTAAAGGGAGTTTTCCTTCCCACTGTTGCCAAGTGCTTTTTCATACGGGGTCATCTGATTGTTGGGGTTTTCTGTCTAATATTGTAGGCTTTTTACCCTAAAATATAAAGCGCCTTGAGGCGACTGTTGTTGTGATTTGGCACCATATAAATAAAACTGAATTGAATTGAAATTGAATTGTGAGAGTAGGGAAAAGGTGGAGGAGAGCCTGGAGAGGTGGAGGTATGCTCTGAAGAGAAGAGGAATGAAAGTCAGTAGAATACATGTGTGTGAATGAGAGTGAGACAGGTATAACAGGTAGTGATAGTGGATAAGTTTAAATGCCTGAGGTCAACCATACAAAGTGATGGACAGTGCTCCAGAGAGGTGAAGAAGAGGTGAAGCAGAAGCGGAAGGAGATGTGTTAGGGGTGATTTGTGACAGAAGGATAGGAGCAAGAGTGAATGGGAAGGTTACAGGGTGGTAGTGAGACCTGCTACGATGTATGGTTTGGAGATGGTGGCACTAATAAAAAGCACAGAGGTGGAACTAGAGGTGGCAGAGCTGAAGATGTTAAGATTTTCACTGTGCGTGACCAGAATAGACAAGATTAGAAATGAGTACACCAGAGGGACAGCTCAGGTTGAGCAGTTTAGAAAACACTCAACATGATCTAGGGCGGAAACAAAGTTAGAGAGGCAAGGCTGAGATGGTTTGGCAGAGGAGGGATAGTGGATAACCTCAGCAAAGGATGTTGAAGGAAGAGGAAGACCCCAGAGAAGGTTTATGGATGTAGTGAGAGAGGACATGCAGGGGGTTGATGATAGGGTGACATGGAGGCAGATGATCTGTTGTGGTGACCTCTAATGAGAGCTGACGGCAACAGCAAAAATGCTCAGGTCAAGGCTTCACAATGGGACCTTGCTGACCAATGGGTGAAGTCACAGTGCCTACAGCCATCTTTTATATAGAGTCTATAAATATACCATAGCCAAAAGAATATGGACTTCCCTTTACATGTGCTATTTACCTGTATTTTTCAAACACAAAGCCCTTTTACTAAAATATGAAAAACAAAATTACTCTAAACAATCATGAGAAATTTGGAATAAAATCTTATTTTAAAAACATGTGAAAAGGGCAGACTTAAATTTTCTTTAGCTCAAATGACTGAGATCATTACTTCCTAGTGACTGATGACCCATTAACCTCATCAAACATCTGTTGGTAATAACTATAAAATCTCAGCTGTCGGAAGCTTTTCAAGATGGTTCTGAACTTTAATCTGCTGCCAAGTCACCAATAAAATCTGGTGTCTGTTAATAGATGATAAACAGCCATGCAATGAAACTCATTCCTAAGCTACCTACAGTATGTGTCATTCATTGACAAATACACAGTCATAGTGAAACAAGCTCAGGTTTCAAAAGGGAAATGATTGCTCCAGAGCACAATGATAGTGCACACTAGAGGTTTCTAACATGGGGGTGAGTGGGCTCATGAGATGGGTGCTAGAAGATTTATTATTCAAAGTTCAAGATCTTTATTTCTCAAGTGTATAGCTGTAAAAGTAAACCAGTGGTAAAATGGGCACTGCAACTACTGCAGCTGTACAAAAAAGGAAAAAACAAAACTCTGACATGGACACAAGACCATTGGGGGCATCCCGTGGTGTGTATGACACGGGGATGTTGGCAGAGGATTCTTTGGGTCCTGTGGGTTTATGTGTTCCTGCACATCCCGTGAAAGTTTCAAGGTTAGCTTAACACCTTGGGGTCTTCTATTGTATTCTTCAAGGAGTCCTGGAGCAGTTTTTCCAAGGTTGCAAGGTGCATTGTCCTGTCAGGTGAGGCTACTGCCTTTTGGGCATGCTACAGGAAGAGTTTAATTCAGTTCAGTTTTATTTATAGAGCACCACTTCACAACAATACTCAATTTGAGGTGCTTTATGTTGTAAGGTTATGACCATACAATATCAGAGAGAGAACCCAAAGCACTTGGTGAGGCTGGAGAGGAAGAGCTCCCTTTTCACAGGAATAGACCTACATCATAACCAGGCTCAGTGAGGGGTAGCCATCTGCCATGACTGGCTGAGGGTGGTGAGAGAAAATAGAAACTAGAAGAGTTTAATTCACAGGAGGTGAAGTTCCTTCATTTAGAAAGAATTTCCCCCACTTACCACAGCTCACTGATACTTTCAGCCAACTTAATGATGCATGTGAAGGACGTCAGGGTAAACATGTCGCTTGACTCCTCTGGACAAGGATAACTTTGAGTGTTTTTCCATTATTAGATATTTGCCATAACATTTGTATAAAACAAAATCAAGTTCTAAGTTGTTTTCAGGTATCCACATGAGCATTTCCCTGAAAAACTTTACCTAGGACTGTGTAACATGGCACTGGAAAAAAACATGTCCCATTTCACATCAGCCTGTTTCTGTGGGGCGTTTCAGTGCTGGTATCTGGAAAAAACAAGCACACAGCCAGTCTAAGGTTTTAGATTGTTTGTGCTTCTTCCTCAGAAATGTCAGTAGTACATTATACAATCTGTGAATTAAACATTTTTTTTTTTTTAATTTCATTGCCTTGAGTGAAAATCCCACATAATGCACACTTGTCCTTTGTCTTCTGGGGTAGCTACAACAATCTGTTTTGTGGCAGCATTTCATCACAGGGAACAAAGCAACGTCCATAAACAAATGTGTTCTGGCCTCTACAGAGTCCTGACCTCAACCTCATCCAACAAATTTGGGATTAACTAAAATACCACCTACAAAATGAGGCATCATTACCCCTAATTAGTGTCTGACCTCGCTAAAGCCCAATTGCCACTAGACAGAAAACCACTAACAACCACCAACCTCATGCTTTTTTATCAGTGGAAAAGGGTACAGTCTGCATTCAATTCTGGGTCAAATGACTCTCTAGTGGTCATGGTTATTTACTGGCTACAGCTCCTAGGCCAGTGATGGAAACATGACACCCCTGCAGACACCAGAATTTGTGTCCCTTTTCTGGCATGTTGCTGTACAAGACCGCTGCTTATGGCTGCAAGTGAGCGCAAAGTGAGAAAAAAGTTTTGAGGCTCTGTCAGAAGCACAAACGGGAGAAAATAATGAGACAAGAAATGTCTATTTTACGAGCCTGCTCAGCAAGTAGCAGCCCACTCTACAGCAGGCTGGCTCCTGCTAGCCCTCCACCTACTAACAGTGTGACATCTACTGACAACAGGTCAATCCCCTTTTTAATCAAATTTCTAGTGAGAGAGGTTCAAATGTGACCTATTTAACGGTCTTGTGACCAAAGATAGCTTGGGACAAAGTGTCGGACATTTGTAATACCTATCTCACAATGTGACTGCTGCTGCAACCTTTGTCTACTAACAGACCATTAGACATGTTGCATGAAATGACTTACTGATAAACTTGATACTCAGTACTTAGTGTAAAATGGAATAGATGGAGGTGTTTTGTGCAAACTGAAGTCTATGGAATTCCCACAAAAAGAAAATCTAGTTCAGTTGTGGCAGCAAAATCTTTGCTCGTATGATGTGTCCTTCAGCTGTGGGAGACCTAGTCCCAGAGGATGTAGCATGGAAAATAATAGCGGACGAAAAACTCAGTAGATATCATCATCATAACGGCTGCATGCATCAGATTTGATGTCCAACCCAAGTTTAGATCTGTGACCTTCAGTGAACCTGGAACACTGCTAAAACTGCAAAGAGTGTAGGTGCCTAAAAGCTCGAGGGTGAGACATCCTTGCAGCCAAAATCTTGAAATCCTGAAAGCAAGAAAGGGGGGGATGTTATAGCAGCCAGTTGTTTCCCATGGTTGACGTGGTATCTAAGCACTTAAAATACATGGCAGATCATGACTAACATTTGTTTATGTGACTGATAGAGTTTCCTATCAAAGTGAACCGTTGCTGGTAATGAAGTACTGTTATTTAAAGCAGATGGCATGTTTTTCTTTTCTTTTATTCTTTTTTTTTTTGTGGGTTCAGAGTCTGTTCATTTCTGGGAAAAACTGATCTGTACACCTCTTGACACTAACAGCGAATGTACAGATATTAGCTGTAAGCAGGCTTTTCAAGAGAGGCACTGACAGTTTTTCAGCCTCTGACCAAACTCAGAACTCAGCAGAAACTCCAGTTCCTTCTTTGTTCACCTGCAGTCTCATTTTTTCTAGTGTCTCTTTATCTTTATGACACAGCTTGGTAAAGCTTTGATTTAGGCTCTGTCTCAACGTAATCATTTCACCAGCAACTCAATCTACTGATGAAGATCATACGAAATCAAAAGCTCTGCTGTTGCTGAGATTTTTCTCACATCATTCAAAATTGTAATGGAGAACAGCATCTGTCTAAAGGCTCTGCCCTCTGTCCTTGAGCAAGGGTTACGGTGTGATTTTAAGTGTATAAATGGAGGGAGTGGCTGAGAAACAGTACCCTGTTCAGTCAACCTCTTTACATAAATTAAGATTAGTGACTAGACATAGAACAGCCTCCACTACCCTAACCTCCCGGCTACCTTTGGCTGACAATAGCACCAGTGTTAATGTTTTACAGCTCTGTATGATAAAATTCAGGGAACACAGTTACAAGAAAAGAAAACCGATAACAAAAACTTTCTCGACTTCTTTGAGCTACAACAGCACAATGACCCACAACCAAAAGGACTTCTGATTAATCAGAGAAACCAACAATTCAAAGAAAAGACACGCGGTATTTGTTCGTATTTGCACTGAAGTGACCTTTTAGCACACCGAAATCATCCGATGACCATCATCATTGTTACTCTAACATTTTTATCCTAAAATGAGTGCTGACAGATCCATCTACCCATAAATAAATTTTTTATTTGTTATGCATGTAGCTGACACTAACTGTGTTACGATAGATCTAAGATGACATGCTTACAGGCCTGGTTTTTATAATCAGCAAATCAGTAATATGAAACTGTATGTGCTGTTGTTTTGTAGTTGTTTTGAAAATTATGGTTTACTACATAAAAGAGAGTGGGACACCGGCATACTGTCCAATCAGGATTACTGAGATGAGTGTGACTGATGAAATCCCTGCACATATGCATTAGCCATCAACAAATCAAATTAACCGAATTCCAAATAACTCAGCAAGCAGGTAACCTTAAAATCTCTCCAGAATGGATGCTCCTGGTGACTTGATTAAATGGGAAACAACGATCAGACTAGACCAGAAGTCAGATAACTCTCAGAAAACATTAAAAAAAAAGACAGAAATGAGGGGTATAGAGCAACTATGAACAGTAAACAAGACAAAACACAAACGTCAGTCAGATACAAGACAACCACTGATCAGATAAATGCTCAGTGCATCATTGGAAGTCCCCCCTGCAGCCTAATGCTTGTTTTATGCTACAGCGGTTCTGTCCGTTCGCACAGTTAAACTAGGTAGACGAATGCCATGTAAGCAGTTAGTGACTACATTCATAATCATTAGGTAGGGTATTCTGCATTGTTCAGATTTAATGTGATTTTTTTAAGGTGTATTTGTGCTGAAAATGGTTTATTTAGTGCCCTTGTAATGTTTAAACATTCACAGCTATACATGTCATTGTCAGGTGTGTAAGTTCAAATGTTACTGATAACACAAACGTTAATGTACTGTACACTGAGTAATACTCTACAAGATACATATTAATAAGTGAGTTATGAATAGGGAGTGGTAACTGTTCTAAGGTCACTTTTATTTGTCAGCTAGTTGAACAGGATATGGTTTTTTGTTTACCAAATGATTTTCACTTTTTTTATTGCTCCACAGCCATCCTAACAAGCGAGGAAATCCACATCCAATCCATCATCATGCTTGATAATACAGTTGGTAGTAAATCATTTACAGCTGTATTTTCCCACCTGACCACAAGCAGGAACAGGAAGTACTTATTAGGACAATATACAGTGAAAACCAGCACTCCCACCCCCTTTTAACTGTATTTAATCTCTGAAAATGTTAACTCAAAGTATCTTTTCC